>DWTO01001158.1:0-17179 GCA_018244755.1 Jemadia pseudognetus
TGGGCGTCACTCCTCAGGGGAGGCCCATGTCCAGCAGTAGACTGCAATAGACTGATGATGACGATGAAGAACAAGTATGGTCCACCAGCCAGATACAAATGTTGTCCGTCATTTCTTAGGCGATAACTCATTAGCTGCTTGAGAAAGTTGTATCATGAAGCCTCGTAAAGGGCAGCGGCCAAGCCGAGGGTGGGATGAATATCAACAGCATCACTAAGACATGGAACAATATTTTAATAGTTTCCTTTCGATTTATATTTAACAAATGATGTTAATGTTATATGTAAAAAATAGCTACTTATAAAGTTGTGGAATATAGCTAGCTGGTGGCTCGAAAAAAATTATGGTCAGAAGAAATCTCAATAGAAAATTTATCTCATGATAGACAATAAAATAATCTTCAACAGATTTAATCTCCTTTGAAATATTGTCAACCGATGCCCTAACTAAATGATGTACTTTACTAAGAAATTGGACATAATATGCCAATTTTATTCTGGGGTTTATCATAAATCCAATACTATATGAAATTTAACGTTCTTTTTAAATGAAAAAACATTGAAGCTACATTTATTTAATAATCGTATATTATACATATAACATCTATGATGGCAGTGTTACAATGTAAACTAAATTACACACCATACCGTTTAGATGAATCTGTCTTCAACTAGCAACATTTTCAAAAGAATATACATTTTAAATACGCATCAATAAGTTTAATTATTCTTTAAAATTAGAATATAATATCAAATAAAGCAACTATTACACAATAATACAAATGTCAAGATATATTTATTTGACAATTTTTAGTCGTTCATGGAAAGTGTTGCCAGTTTCACAGAAGAATTAAATTATTGTATCTGTATCTGATAACTAACAGTTATGATAGACTTATTTACGTGTATATTTATACTTACAAATGCTGAAAATGCTATCGTTATAACTTTAATTGTGAATAATTTCCTACTTACAACTAATGTAGAGTATTTAAGTTTTTTTGACACAGTATTCTTACACACGAGTTTATTATGCATAGTTAAATTAAAAAATTATCCATTTGTGATCACAATGTGATGAATTAGACTTTTTATGTTATTTTCAATTTAAATCGACATATTTTTTCATCTTATTACGAGTTCCATAAAAAAATGTATTTTTATACAAAATGCATGAACAACGTACTATATTATAATGCATGATTATAATAATTATTTATACTTTCCACATTTATAATTATTTTTGGTTTACGGACTATCTTCATTAAAGACAAAAGATCACTAAAACGTTATAAATAAAAAAGAGAAAAAAGCAGATAGGTACAAAAGTACAAAACCGGGTACGAAATATTTGAATTAGAATTAAACATTAAACTATTCACTTGGGTAATCGATTCGTAACAATATTTACGAAAACATATTGTATCTATGTAGGACATAATTATAAAGACCTAGCAATTCTCGGGACAGCATACATAATATTATACAAGGATTTATTTTTCTAGGTTGAATAAGGTGGAATATTTATTAAATACAAGTCTTTACATTATGTACTTAATAAGTATTTTTGCAAAAGAGCATGATGGACATTTTCGTAAAGTACCAAAACGTCTTAAAAAATCTTGACCACACAGACGTTGACCATCCACTACTAGCACTACAGCGCGAGTTTACTTAGTACTCTGATCTAGAATTACAGACCATTTTAATCATGAGTAGATCCCTGCAGTCTCTCCACAATCAGTCTTAATTATGAAATATTAATTCAAGTCTGTCATACGTATTTTTTCGCTGACATGCGTATAAAACTTTACTATGTCTACTTCTAACACTTTGTTATGTCTAACACAATAGAACCCACCGAGTAGATATTACCACTACAACTTAGCCCCTTCGTACACAAGGCTACACATGTCTCCGATACAAATATGTATTGTATACGACATTTGTATCGAGTCGCGTGTGTCGTGTGGCGCAGGGTCCGTACACACGGCGTCGTGTCGTACGACGCGTGTTGTCTTCAACCCCTATAGACGAGGCGGATAAACAGATCACACGTTTACAAAATGTCTGTCACAAGTGATGATGAAATTATAATTTTGTACAATCTTTACCGGAAACATAGAAATCGACGTAACAGAGAGGAAGAGAAAACGTATTTGGTAAGTTTCATGGCATCTGATTGGCTTCTTTAATCTTCGACGTGCGAAGTTTCTGGTCAATACAATAATATAAATACAAAACGAATACCAAATTCATTGTCTTTCTCTTTCTATCGACGTGACCACTTTTTGCTTGGCTCGCCTGCTCTACGTGTACGATACCTCTATGATTCAGTGGTTGTGATAGACACGAATGTGAATACGGTACTAACAGGACGATGTATACACGGATTATTCCACTCATAGACAATATTCTTGTAGTCGTAAGTGTCCATAGACAGTATTGCTACGTTCATTATGTATTATCCATTTATTACCTATGACTAACATTTGACAATGTACAGCACATTTTCTGAGATCACTAGAGTACAAAACTCTACTTACGCTATAGTATGACGTTACATACGTACAGATTTACTACTTACAGATTTACATTGATAATATCTATTTAAGACGATTAAAATTTAATTTTTAGTAACGATGGAAGGAAAGGTTCAAATACACAACGGGTAGAAATAAATAATGCTATAGGTAACTACATAATTATGTATATGAAAAATTGTTAAGAATATCTTTAAGGAAGTCTTTTATTCAAGGTCAGTAATTTTTTACAATTACGATTTATCTATGTCTCGTCTGTTAGACTTTTTTAAAAATATTTGATGAACAACTACTTTTCATAAAAACTATATACGAATTTAAAATATTTAATTTGTGAAAATTGTTCAGAAATTCTTAATAGAAGAACAGAACTTTTTGAAACACAATTTTAAACATATTATTCTAATTATTAAATTTTTTATTAGTTTCAACACAATTAATTTAGTTATTTACATATATAATTTTTGAATTGATTGGGATGGATGAAAAGTCTAAACGTTTTACTTTTTGTAAGTTAAAAATAAATAGATAATAAAATGATTTAATGTAATTTAATTTTTCATAATTTTTTAAATTTAATTTGACCACAAATAAAAAAGTAGCGGAACGAATACGTAATGGGACATTTATTTAAAGATACTACAGTTTTTTAAAATTCTAACGACATTTTAAGTCTGACCGTACGATTAATTAGTCATGTTAATATCCTTCCTGTATTGTGGTAGATTATAATATGTATTACAATTATGCATACAAATGTGTAATATATACAAGTCTATATACATATATATGCTCGAACACAAGTTGATAAAAACTTCAAATAAATAATAATTTCTTATATGAAACAGATTTTAGCACAACAATCTTGTTCTAATATTAAATTTTGAAATATACAATATGCATGTTAATATCATAATTACTTTTATATCTAAATTTGGACTATTTTTTATATATATATTTAGTATTATAACTAAACAATAGAACCGAAAGTAAATAAATAAAGGACATGATTTTTTAAAAATCTGTTGACAAAAATTAGACACCGCGATAAAGGAATGTTAGTATATAAATAGATGTAAAACAAAAAATAAGATTGTCATGGAAATATAATTATACATAAACAGAAAATTACATACTTTCAGAAATAATCTGAATCTAGTTGTAAACGCGTTGTGATGGGTGTTCAGCCTCTATGTTGCTGTAATTGGTGGACCCGTTAATTCTTCTGGAAACGAATCCACGAAAACATTCCGTACGTCATTACCGTTAATTTAAATGCAACTTTATATTATCTTAAATATCACTACAACTTTCAATGACTTTTATCTGGAACTGTGGTGTATTGACGAATCGTCGTCTGCAAAACTTGCTCTGTTACGTCGTTCGCATCTTTTCTGATGCTGTCTGATGAACGCGCTGAGCCGGTTCAGAAGGAACTGCTTGTCGTGACCTTCCAACACCAGTTGGTTCTTTAACACGGCCACCATATGCCTGTTGGCGGCCGCCACTGCCCAGTAATAGTACAAGAAGAACAACAGAATCGCGAAAGCGGGCACCCCAAACGTCGAGGTGCCCAGTAGGAAAATCGCTTCCCTTATGAAATAAGGGAAAGCGTCGAATGTTTGTATAACGAACTCCCATACGCTATCGAAGCCTCTGAAAGGGCCACAGCTTATCGATGGCACAATCTCCGCTATCGAATAGGCGACAGGTACTATAGATATCACAAATCCCAACAACAGCACCGACATGAACAACGATTTCGATTTCGACGCTTTATATACAATCGGCGACGGCGTACAGTTCACCAGACACGCGAACTTCTTCACGTAGAAGATGAGGAAGTAGAAAATTGTGCCGATTATCGGTAGGAACGGACAGAAGAATGTTCCCATCCATATAATGGTCTGTATGTAGACGATGTCCAGGACATGCTTGGGGAGATAGAACGACTGAATGCCTATCATTCTGAGACATCTGCTCGAGGTGTGTCTCGCTAGCAACGACCTCGGCAAGTTGATGAAGAAAGTCATGACGAATTGCAAAGCGAAATCAGTCAGGATCAATTTGTAGAACTGTTGGCCCACGTACGTTTCCCAACACTCGAGCCTCCAGTCCTCACTGCTCACAGCGCACACGACTCTATTTGGATCCGTCACTTGGATGTATATCTGACTCAGCAGAACAGCTAGCGAGGAGAGTCTCAGCAGCACGGTCCTCAAGAGTGTTATTATGATCACATGAGCGGGCGTGTAACACTCGAACTCCTTTAAATACCCAAATATCTCCGGGATGATCATATTCAGGACCACGATGCAAATGTACGGCAGGAACTCTAGCAGCGTGGTCTCCAGCTGCCACACGGAATATTTGCGGACGGAGTTGGAAGATTTGAACGCTATGGGTAAAGTTAATTTCTCCGCTGTCATATTATACGCCTCGGTTTCGGCAACCATCGTGCGGTTGACTGAATCCTCGTTCAATTTAATCATCGAGTAGTTGAACGTGAAATATATGAGCACACCAGAACCAACGAGGATCACGAACACCACAATGTTTATTAGCAACCGTTTCAAATGCAACAGAATCTGACTCTCTCTCGTGCGCAGCTGCTTCTCCTCCTTGAACCTCTCCTCTTCTAGACATCCCTTGATTTCGTTGTACAGCGCCTTGTGTTTCACCTTCGCTGATTTCTCGTTGTGAATACAAAAGTCCCAGCCGCCGAACACGATATTGCAGTACATGTAGAACTGGCCCTCGCTGGCCACCAGCCGCTCCTTGAATCCCTTCGCCGCCGACTTCACTATCGCTACCAGGGAGAATAGGGCCCAAGTGATTGGAACTAGAATGTACGCTAATGGCGAATTGAAAAACATCTCGGCATCCCACAGGTTTCTAAGGAAATACGTGTATATTTGATCACTGTACACACCGTAGAACAGAAGTGTCCTCTCCATCCAGCCTGTGCCTTGAATCAGATCTAAAACTACGTTGGTTTCCGTCATATTCCGCTGTAAGTATGCTTCGGAGCAGCACACGGTCGAGTTCTCGTGGAACACCTCGCAATAGTTCTCCTCCTCTATCAGCAATACTTTCGGCAGTATTAGGAACAAAACGATCAGCAACGAAATGGCCAGGTTGAGGAATAGCAGCCATCGCAGGAATAGGAAATATGATACCACACCGGTGCCAAATTTACCCTCGATTTCCCTCATGGGTGATTGCCATAACTCCAATTTGCCCACGAACTCGGCGAATCTGATACTAAATCGGTGCCACACCTTGCGTTGCCTCCATTGTAGTTGCTCCAGTCCTTGCAGGCGTAGTTTTGTTGCGTTCTGTTAAAACAAAAAAAATGTAAGTACTTACCACTTCACTCAGGTCTTACTTGAAAAAAGGAGACTTAAAGCCGTGGTCAGTCATATTCAAAACCGGGAAAAAACACACTGATATATTGACTATATGAATTTTTAATAAAATTAACATCTCATTAGAGACCTGAGTTAAACCTATAAAATTTTCAACAGTAATCATTATTTCCCTAACTTTTGAGAAATGGATCAATACATGTTTTTTTTTATTATCAATTAAAAAAAGTATGCAAGCACCTGTGATTATATTATTGATTCTTAGTATATTATATACATAGATACATCAAGGCATGTGGTGGACCAGCTTAGCGTTCAGGGGTAGTAATGAAACTCTAAAATATCTATAAAAATTTTACATCTTGAAATGTAATATGTTCAAGAGACACTTAAGTGGGGGTCTATGCACGAACCCCGGCACACACCTCGTGACTATATAAAGAAATGCGTGTTTTAAATACTAAATAGCACAGACTATAAAGGGATGGAAAAATTCCGAGAAAACCCACACAGTTCAGTGTTATTAATACAAATTTTCCTATTAGGTATGAATTTAAACTTTGATTTTGATAAGAATGAAGAAGATAAAAGAATTGACGTTTCAACAAATGTCTATGTACCAGAAGGGCCACCCCTAGCTGTGGTCTAATCTACCCGTTTGGCTCTTTTATTTAATATACATACATACATACATACATACATACATATCATCACGCCGGGTCCCTTGCGGGGTAGGCAGAGAGCACCGAGTGTAATATATATATATATTTATACATATTACAACATCATATGAGAAATAATTTCTACAGAAATGTTAATGAATGAAAATATCGATTACTTACGTACTAAAAGTTGTTTACATTCATATCCGCCAGAGAGTTAATTTATTTTATATCAAGCAGTTTAAAGTAATCAATTGGAATTGCGTTTATGTAAGCATTGTACTTTGTAATTTTATCTGACGTCTTCATCGCATGCAGTAACATTATTTCACTACTATACGTATGGAATGACACTTCTCGTATAGGTCAATTTAAGCTGTGTATAAAAAAATATTTGTTGATCAGAAATGAAACGATAAATGTGTATACATAACGGCGAACTTGAACTTTAAATTAGACTCTTATAGCTTATCGTGAACTTTATGATATCAATAAATACTGCAATGTGTTATAACAATGTTCTCATATTTCATATTGAAACTTACAGCGCACACATAGGTAGTTTATATTTTGTTCACAACAACGAAATAACTATCCATATTAAATATTGCTTATTTTAAAAAAAATGGGTAGTGAAATCAAAGTCCTTAATAGATCGAAGCACCTTTTATAAGAGTTTTTTAAAGGAATTTTGTTTTAAAATTATAGGTCAGAGCCAGTCTTACCAAAAGTTAACAGGTTATTATAAAATACGAAGCTACTTCTTTGCTCCAGTTCTCAGTTCATGTAATAGTGTCCGTGGAATAAAATATTTATTCTAAGATTAGTATGCAAATAAAGCATCAGGCGGACTTTTATAAAGCTATGTTATTTGTAAGATATCACAATAATTCAATTTTATGCGTCACCGTAGCATGCAGTCAATTTGAATTATTAATGGTTGTAATACGAAATACAACCCGCATTCGTGAATGGCATATCACGATCGCCAACGGGTTTCCGTTGACGTTAAATCTCTTTCAAAATATTTCGAATTTCGACACTTTTTCGTTGTTCCCAATCTAAGCGGAAGTGAGTTTAAATTAATAGACTACTGTTAATCGAGTCATAAAACACGCTTAATCTATAATTTATTAACACTTTCGCATGTGGAACAACGTTATTTTTTTTATAAATTTAAAGTAGGTATGTAAATTAATGTAACAACAAATTGATTATGGAATCAGTTATGTTTTTTTTTCAATCCGACACTTTGTTGCTACTAATCCTATCAGAAATATCAAATTTACGGAAAGTTTAAAATTACAACGTAATTGCGAACTCCGAAATTGATTCCATTAAATGAAATTATTTGAATGCCGACTATGTAGGACCGATGTCACAAAACATATACATACATACATATGTACATTATAAGAAAACAATCGGGGAACACACATCGTCACTCGTAGACAAGGAAAAGAGAAGGAAAAAGCAATCAACAATATGTAGCACATCACAGTTTGACGGACAGTCTGACGAAACCGAACGAAAGAACAATAAAAGTATAGAAGTGATACTAAATTAGACACTGTTACACGGATAACTTAATTGCTTTGGTTAATAAAGCTTACGTAAGAATGAATGATACAGTACTCCACGCATATGTAATTACAACGCAACAAAAAATGTAACATCATGCCTGCAATCCCCAACGAGATAGGCAGAAGAATGTAGAACACTCCCGCTTTTCACCATTGACGACCCACAACGGGCACCGTTCAATAGTGCCCGTCCAGGGATTTGAATCCAGGACCTTCCTTCCGATCGTCAATCGCGGTTGTAACCAAGACGGCCTCGGAAGCAGTTCTAATTACAAGTCATAACACTTTCATACGTGTGGATTTTAGGTGTTTAAAATCGTAACATATTTAAAATGTTACATCATAGTAATTATGGTTAATCTATTGTTTGGAAACAATTTTTATACACTCCCCAATAATACTATTTCGGTAGGTACTATTTGTCTATATTCGAAGAGTTAGTACTTCGGGACAAGGCGGTTGTAAAAGTATTATAATATTTTTCATACCAAGTATATTTGTTTAAGTCATAAAGACGATGGCACTCTGATGATATTGAACATAATAGGTTACGCTATAACTACCGGTGGCAACCAATGAAACTCGAAAAACGAAAGTCATCTTGAAATGCTTTAAACATTTATTGCAGCCTCAATGGTTTTCAGGTGGCCTTTATAGAATACCAAGTACGTCAAAAATCGAAAAATTCCTAATAACAGGAACCTATGACGCTCTCCTTTTTTCATTTTAGATCATCGAATATTTTATTCACCGCCTAATATTTTTAGGCTATTCTTTTAATTTGTTCATTGTATATGTATAATATCGTATATAGAATACACGATGTTACGTACGCTCTTATTGGGATTTTTTTTCATCCATCACATGGAATGTAACTAAATTTTTCTACGTAGCCGACTGTAGAGTTTTCGTTCAAAAATTCAATTGTATTAAAACCTCGCAGATTCACCATGGCAGTTCCTGAACGTTTTTGAGAATGCTTCGACAATTCAATTAATATCGAAAAATGTTTCCCGTGTGCAGTTGAAAGGTTTTACGTAGGGTACGTATGTAACCAGTACACAACGTTGATCGAACGGATAAAAAAATAAAAACACGTGTGTAAAATCTGTTGTTCGACAAGTTTTTCTCGCTGTCGTTGAGCTTATTTTTTTAATTTCGATATCAAAAGGTATTGGGAAATGCGGTAGTTTTAAATAATGCTTTCGTTCACTGGTATAATTAGACGGTGAGGTTGCGGATTTTAAACGGTCACGGTATATCGCTGGTCTGACCTTCACTGTTATTACGACTATTATTATCCTAAGCGACACTTTTTACGTCTCCTTTCGTGACTCGAATTAACGATTCCACGTCAGCCGATCAGGATGTGAGGCGGCCGCATCGAGCGATTTCTATTCCGATGTAGGTAATTACTTTTACTTACGATTTGCATGCGTTTCTATAATCTATCTAGTTGGTATAAAACAACTTTGCGATCCATATTAAATTTAGCTCACCACGATCGCTACTTTAATAAATTTCTTAAAAGTCTTAAATCATCACAAGTCCAAGGAAAGATTAAAAGTTTCATAGATATTTCTTATTGATATGGGGAACAGTTCCATTATCTAATTAAGTAACCTTCAGATTTATCCTCGCAACTAGTGCTCACTTTGAACAGAGTGGATTTAAACTTTTACGACTTATATATTTTTATACATGTATGTAACTTACTTATACATAATCGGATGATGTTACATCACATAAACCACGTAATGAACTTAATACTCGATTCTTGATAGAGCGTAACTCGAAAAGTGGCTCAATTTTGAGATCAATTAAATTCGTTCTAGAAAATGCGTTTCCTCAAAGCAAGAAACGAATTACTACGTTGCGATATAGGAAAACTGAGAAATTACGTAAACTGAAGCGACGTTCATAGACGAGTTTATATATGTATAAGAGACGACAATGCAAATCCCTAAATATCATAATGGAATAAAAATAAATAAATACGTCTCTAATGCTACGTGCAATTCCGTACTTCATTATACACAATATATAGCTGCAAAAATTATGTTTATTATTTTTTGTTTTTAACATAGTAACGTAAGTACTACACATTTTTACATTTACTAATCATTCATATATAAATGAGGTCATTCGAAACCAATTAATAATGGTACCCTATAAACGTTGAGTAAATGCTTATATGAAAGAAAGCTCTGTGCGCACAATTATTACGATCTAATTAACGCCGAAGTACAATAAAAATAATCTATATACGTGTAGTACACACGAAATGAAGAGAAAGTGGAGCTTTATTGTATTATATTAATAGAATATTTATTGTTATATTAATTACCTTTAAACACAGTTTTATAAATATGCTACAAAGCTCTTTAATGTTCTTTGTGTGCAATAAAATAATAAAAGTCGTTTAATCTAATAAAATTTTGTGAATTATATTACTACTTTTAAATCTTGCGGTTTAAACCAATTTACTTAATTAGTGTGCGATCAAAACGAAGGCACAACATTTTATAATGGAATACTGAAATATCAAAATGAAACGGAAATGTACAATTAACAGAAAATTATTCGTGATTACATCAATCAAAGAAAATATGTATCAAATTAAAAATTCGCCGTGCTATATTATAAACTCGCCATGCAAAATCGGTATCATTGGAAAATACACCAACAGAAGCCATAAGCCGTCAAACGAGAAACATATTAAGATGCACTCCAATAATTTCGTTGTTAACAGCGACGGTTCGAACATAGAAAAAAACTTACGCTGTAGCGTGTGGTCCCGAAAGTGACTGTTGAGACGCGCGCGCGCGATCACTAGCGAAGGAATCACTGACCGCACGAGGTGGTGACCAGCGCACCCCACCCTGGTAGCGTGTGGAAGGCACTCTTGTTTAAGATCGGCGATAAGCGACGGCTCTCGTGACACGAATGTTACATTTGGTAATCGTTGCGTTACCCCACTGCGCTCGCACAATGCCCGATTTACGGTTTGTTTAACAACAGCCGGGCTAAGCACAGCTATGGTCATACCCAGACGATCACAGTAAGCAACACGTGCTCGATACTAACGACTCCTGTGCACACCATGACTACTGAAACTGCACTGCGTACTATATAAGAGTAGATATTAAAATTGACGTATTCATTGCCTTGGCATATTATCGTGAATTTTCGAACCTCAATAAGGAAAGACTTAATACAAACTCGTACATCTCATATCTTACGATGTGGTTATTAATTTTCATGTGAAAGCCATTAAAAGTATTGAATGGCATTGAATCTCGTTTGTTTTTGCCCGTATTAATATACGCGAGCGGCCGCTGGGACAATGACATTGTGTTCGAAAAACGTATAAATTCTCGTATCGATTCTTATACGCTGTTGTTAATAAGACTATTATAATAATACTTTACGTGATCACAATAATCAACGGCCCTTCCGTGGAAGGGGACTTCCGTGGAACGTGTCCCGTGACTGAAACACACATTCCCTCAAAGACAATTTAATCGTACAAATGTACTCCATGCTTTGACCTAAGCATAGGCGCAGTGTTGCTTCTGGATTTAATTTCAGAGGAAACCTCTTAGATCGAAAGTCGGCATGCAAAGTCTGTTTTGTGGAACAAAAGAAGGGAAAGAGATCTTTAATGAAGGTTTAAACTCCTTTCAACATTAAACCTCGCAGTTACATTTCTAAAATGCTCAAATATAGACAGGCAGTACATTGACCAATTTCTAATAGAGTGAACGCTAGTATGTAAATTGGTGCTATTGGGCAATTTAAAACTATTCTACATAATTATAATACCTAACTGATATACTAGTTACGGTACGATGTGACAAGATAATATATGTAATGTTGGCATAGTTTGGCATAACGGTCAGTACTATAGAGGTACAGATATGCCAAAGGCGGTATGTGATATTTCGAAATAAGTCTGTAGGTACCATAAATTTATCACTTGAATGATTCGTAATAAGCGTTTAAAATGGATCATCGCGTAAAACAAGAGAATCGCAAGTCGTCCGGGGTCGTGAGTGAACGTTCGTAAGTCAATTAAATTTGCTTTTATTTTCGCCGCACGGTCAGATTACATCCGTGGAGTACATTTGATTGCGACAGTAGCAGCTAAGAAAGTACGGCCGGTTTACATCTAACCGGTGTTGCATGTCCAGTTAATTCACTGATCGATAGAATAATAATTATTATTATCATCACGTTAAGCTGAACTCATTTCGTATAAGAATAAGTCGAGTCCACCCACCTAATTTTGTTTTGCAACATTTTACGAATACTGGCGGGCTTAAAAAGTGTATAATTGCCTAGTAAAAATAAATTACTCTTTATAAAATAATTTAGTCAAATTCACAAATTTCGCATAATCGAGGTGTACCTATTGCGAAATTCAGTCGACTTATAAATAATACTTTCGGAGAAATCAATGTGATTATGTTAATGTCTATGAGTAGGTATTTTAAATGCGAATCGTAAATAGGTACTTAAAATTTATTACTAGTTAGAAAGATAAGTTGCCATGAAAGATTATGATATTAATTTTAGACTTCTCTTTGTGTTTATAATTATGCGTAAGAATTTGAAAGTAGAAAGAAGAAATATAAAAGGTAATTTATTATTACTATACTCTGTCTAATGAAATTATTAATAAACACAAAACAAATTAAGTTTTTGTGTTTATAAAACAACAGCCTTGAGCTATGTGTTTACAAATTAAAAATGTTTGAAGGCTTGCAGAGTGAGGTGGAACATAACACACATTATATCCGAAAAATTGTAACTCGGCGTAATCTTGGATTTTGACTTATGTTAAAAATGAGACAATTCGTATATTACCTACATTTACATTTACCTACATTAAGGCAAAAACGATTACCTACATTTGTATAAAAAGTTCCACGCAGAAAGGTTGTGATGGAGAAAAAACATAGGGTTCATATTATCCCCTAAAATGTATAGTTTCGATGTTGAGAAGAAAAAGTTCTATCTTAAAACGCTAGATAGCGTTATCAAGAACTTGCATAATTTTGGATATTAGAAGAATTGAAATGTTAAAATATTTTCTTCTTTTTTAATATTAAGGTGTTCTTATAATGGGTTTCTTTAATAATGTGTAATTTTTAACAAAAAATAATCACAAGTTAATTGACATAATAGGATAATGATGGTGCATTCGCTAAACGTTCCTATGCAGGGTTTTAGTCTCTTTGCAGTACTTCAATCTGCTACCAGATGAGTATACAATTATAGACAACTGCGTCATCTCGGACAACGTAGCGTAGCTACTACAGTATGTTTACGTACTCCTGGAAAAGTCTGTATAAACATTTATTGTCGGATTTGTTAGTACTTGTTTAATGTCACGGTAATATTCGAACAACAGTAGAACGCCTGCCTGTCACCAGGCAGCCGTGACCATCAGCCGCGACTACGTGTATCATAACAATTAGGCTATTTTTGTAGCACCGCAATTTATATGGTGCGTTTAAAATTTTCTCTTGTACAAAGCTAGCCGAAGCTTAACGTTTTATGTACAAAAATGTGAAATAAATATTTACCACATTATTCATAGTCTGTAGCCGTATAATTATATACATGTGTTACCTAGCGTTCATTACACAGACTTTTTCGATAACGTTGATATTATAGACTTTCGACTTGTAGCAAGATAATAATCATTCTGTATGTTTTTGTTGAATTTCTTATATTATTTGTGATCATTGAATCGCTTATTACATGTTTGATAAATACATAATGTGCAGGAAACGCACATGGTGTATTTTATTCTCTATAAACACTTCACCTTTCAATGTATGCTATATTGCGCGATTCTTGTAAAATATAACATAACTGCTTCCTCGTGATTATTGTCTTACGCATCCGTCGTGCGTGCAAAAAAACGTTCATGTTTCATACACTTTCTCCTCCGTGAGAGTATACGCGGCTATTCGGAATTAAAAACAATACAACTCAAACACGCGGTGGTCAGACACGCTTAAAGACTTTATTTTTATTTGCGGTTGCTGTACTAGGCTATCGAGATGTGGTGGCTTGATGGTTTCAATTTTATTCTCCTACTCCGGGATCTGAGACTACAATCCCGGTCTCACCCCCGAATATACTGAATAGTGTATGCCTTTAAAATTAAGTATAGGTACATTGCGGTAACGGTAAAAGAAAAGATCGTAATGAACCCTGCACACCTTAGAATTCTCTGTAATTAACTCTATCGCTAAATTTAGTTAACTGTGGCTTCAAACTATCTTACCGTGAAAGGAGGTACGTATCCGGCAGTGATACTTATTTACTATTGTACGCGATTGTCAATACATTTAAAACTCAATTGATAAATTACTTTGCCGTGATTATTCCTTAGAACTCTACAAGATAATATAGCAAATTTGATAAGCGCGCTCCAGATTCTCGCTGCCAATTCAGATGTTAACCGTACATAATTGTATAATTAAATTTGGAATATTATAACGTTTACAGGCTCGCTTAACAAGGCTAAGTGTATACATTCGATACATAATGTTGTTGGACATGAGACGTTAATGGCAGTGTATCGTGTGATATTGGTTAATTAAATCAATTAGCCCATTTTGGCCCCCGGATGCAATCAGATTACCAAAGGATGGTAATTGTCACGGAATAGATATGACATATATTATTAAACGTAGCCTGCACATGTAGAAACGCATATTATGTACGTATAAAAACATAAAATGTAGTTTGTAGAAATACAATGCCATTAGATGTTTTATATATATAATTATACAGGTACTATACACTGGGCATATTTCCAGACTCCGAGCCACTACTAGATAATCTAAGTTACAAAAATCCGAGTGCCCGGCCCGGTAATTGAACCCAGGAGATCCCGATCGGCAGTCACCCTTGCAACCAACATGAACAAGAGGCAGTCATATATTGTTCTATTGTTGCAGACGTATATTGTTTTATTTTATATGTTCATTGACACTTTTATTGTTCCATCGTTGGACACAGATGTGATTGAGCCTCGTCTCTTATTGAGCACGAGAAGACCTATTTGTGTGTCAAACGCTAGTAGTGTTGTGAAAAGTGTACAATAATGAAGATTGTATTAATATCGGAATAGTAGTTCACATGCAATTGTACTCCCAACCCGTGTATCGGGTAAGTGGTCATTGCGACTCGCTTTCCACTCGTCCCGCAGCTATTGTATACACCGCCTTTCAAATAAATGATCACTGTTTTAATGTATCATTTTGTCCCGGATATATCGTGATTTCATAGTATAACAACACGCGTATCGTGAGTATCTGTGACCGCAGGATGATTTGACTTTTTTGTCGATCATATTTTCCCAGTCTCCCATTTCAATTCCGTATGTAAATACGTTTGGCAATCTAAATTAAAAAATATATTAATTATTCTATCGACTTGAGTTATATTGAGTCCGATCCAATCATTGATTAATGACCCATCCTCGGTCAAGTAGCTACTAATTCTGAATACTGAGATGGGGTTTATCAGTTCCCTTGCCATCGAGTAAACATATATTTTTGTTATGAGGAAGTGTACTTTATGTATATGCTTTAGAAATTAGGGGTTTCAAAACATAAATTTTACATATTTTTTTTATTTTATTATAAAACGGGTTTTAAATAATAACAATCTATACATTTTTTATACGAGTACATCGGGCTCAGTCAAATTTGGCATTAAATGGGTGTGTATTTTGTGTTAGACAACAGGGTCTTAATGCCTAGGGGTATTCTCTATCAGTCAACTCTGGGTGATGGTGAGATGTTGCCAGTAAACAGCTACAATTTATGAATGTGTATGAGTGGCAACGAATTATTGTCACAATATATCGTAGCAAGCTATTGTATTTGTACACAATTGGTCTTACTTTGCAAGCTGACATTAAGGGCTGTTAATATTTATACACGTTTTTTATCACATATAGACTTCAAAATATATAACATAAACCGTTTAATGCATTTTTCTATTGCATTGCGGTTTCTAACTGAAACAAACGTAATGTTTACGAATGGTTACAAGCACACGAGCTGGTAATATATTCTTAAAGGTACGAATTTCCGTATAAAGTAGAACCGTTTTCTAAATACTCACAAAGAGCGCTCCCTCTGTTTACCTCCCCCAGTGTCTGGGTTAGATCACATATACGTTCAGAGCGGTCGGGCCTGAGAAGTTTACTTAACGCTGCTGTTGCGTCTTACCTCCGAAAAACCCCTATATAATGTACGATATACGAGAATATATTGAACACACAGGTTTCGTAAACACGAAACCTGTGTGTTTAAGGTAACTATGGTGAACGTTGCTTCAATGAAAATTGGAAACTCTGAACATCTTAGCACTGTTCGTTGTTAGTAACAGTTCTCATGTAAGCTTTTGCAATATTGACTATTTTAAAGTTTTTTGATGGAGGGGTAGAAAACTGCACAAGTTTTTAAACTGAATTATTTAATCATTATCGCTTTATCTTCCAAGTTCGTTAAAATAAGAAACTGTAGACATTGTGTAAAAAAAGCGCTATAAGTTTCTGACTTACTCGTAATTTGTTAATGTTAAATCTTATATCTAATTATTTTATCTAAGATAATGGTTTAAAATATTTAGAACTACAAATAAATCACGTAAAAATCAGAAAATTCGCAGCATAATCATAATGAAAATTAGTATATACCAGATTCAAGTTGTCTTCGTTTTTCTCAAGCGATAAAAGTGATAATTATTTATTATGGGGAATTGGGAATTTGCTTATTAGGCATAATTTAATTTACCTGTGTTATTTATATAGTGGTCTTTGTATGGAAACATTAACTATTTAAACATTTTCAGAATATAATTTTTGTATAAACAGAATATATTAGAAATAGTCTGACATATTACGAGCCGTGAGCTTTTTAAAAGCTTTTATTTAACTTGACTTGTATGTTTGTTTGTTTGTATGTTAGGGTGGAACCTTGCAAGTTAAAT
>DWTO01001159.1:0-17176 GCA_018244755.1 Jemadia pseudognetus
TTCAATTCGACTTAACAAACACTACGTCCGAATTTAGTGGGAAAAAAAAATTGATCATAATAAAACAGTTCGTTCAAAATTTACTTGGGAAAAACTACATTGACATTAATGTATCCAAATCGAAACTTTCACAATACTATTGAACCGTCAAACTTGTAGTGCGATAGCTATCGACAACGGGTCCGGGGAGGTTCGGGCGCGCTCGGCTTTTTGTGGTGTCACGGCGATAAAATCGCGTTGATCGCGTGCTCGAGCAGTGCTCGCCCGATAAAATACCTGTCCGTAACATCCGAACCCGCGGCACTTCAACGACATGACTCGTCAGCATGATACTCCTGTTGCTTACACTTTGACTCCATCGCACGCTCTATTACCCCGCGAGGATCACTAATACAAGTCACTGTCAAACAGTTGACATAGGCGTTCAGTTGCAATAAAAACATTTTAAGCGATCATTATCAACCCTTTTACGACGCTCTACTCTCAGCATGAGAAAGGTCATAGTCTGCCACGCTGGTCGAATGCGAGTTTCCAGGCGGCACAAAGTTTTTTCTATTATAAGGAAATTATGAGTTACGCAGACCATTTTAAGGCAACATGCTATCTTTGTAGTTGGAAAATTCAACAATATAAAATCAGTACTAAATTAATATTGATTGACTTACTTGTGTTGCTAAAACACTAACTACCTACTAGTGTATTTAACACTAGATTTACTAAGCCAATTTGACAACTTTAAAATGCAAGAGAAATATATGTAAGAGTCTTAGCATAACATTTTTTACATATAAACTCTGTTTTGAATTATTTTTCCGCAAAGATTTTTATTGCGTTTAGCACAAAGGCTGTTGTTATATCTATTTCTGTTGCATTTTAAATGAGTCACATTGACTCAGTCCATAAATCTAGAATAGTATGTCTACGAAAACTTTTGATGGTGATGATGATGATGATGATGAATTTACTCATTTACATGTCTAAATTAATTTTGAATATTCAGTTCCTTTTGAAGAATGTATGAATATGACTGCCTCGTTGGTGGTGTGAGTTGCAATCTCCGGGTTGGGCACTACTAATTTATCTAAATTACATTTTCTAGTAGTGGTTCCCATTTCTAGTAGTGGTGGTGGTGGTGCCCAGTGTATGGCAATAGACCTCACCACCTATTCTATAGTGGGACATACACATAACTGAAAATGTAGAAGTGTACTACAACTCCTCTGCCTACCTCTTTGGGGATTACAGGTGCGTTGATACGTTACGTAATATGAAGAGAGTGATGAATGTATAGGAAGCATGTCAGGTATGTAAGGATGAAGGTATCTGACACTCTGTGGTCTCTGCCTACCCGTAAGGAATGTGGCGTGATGGTATAATAAAGGTAGTTGTAACTACGCGTTTTTAAAATTAAAACAACGAAATAATAGTACGAAAAATGAAAATTACGCCAGTGACATAAATAATTACAAGAGAATGCTGTAATGTTTGTTTTATATAAGTGATAACATACTTGTAGCGCAAAGGAACCTCATCAATCTCCATATAAAGTAAGATTTGATAGTGGAATGTGAAATTTTGCACTTCAATGTATACATATGCAGCATTGATAACAATAATATATTTAAATTACTTCACACATAATCAATTGATTGAATATTATTTGCAATGTATCAATGTGAAGTTGGTGAGCAGCACATACAATGTTGCATTGAATTTAACAAATATATAAGTTGCAGTCAATGTTAACTGTTCTGATACACTCATAAAATTACTACAATTCATTATTTTAAAAGCACATAGATACATTATATGGTGTAGCTCAGGCAGGGCCTATGTAAAGCTGATCTGCAGTCTAATATTTTCCTACAACTGTTTAATCAAGATGGTGAAACAACACAATTAAGAATGGATGAACACAAACACGGAAGATTAAGAAGATAGCACTCAATGACGATGAGAGAAATTTCTAATCCAAGTAAGTTTTGATTTTAATATTAGGTATATAGAAGAGACTAAATGTTTTCTTATATAAATGACAATACTATAACAGTGTTTTATGGCTTAAAAATAAGCCTTGTTTCACTTGTGGCCAACATTCGGTTGGAGAACAATTACTTATAAAATGATATGTACCTCACAAAGAACATTGAGAATTACTATGAAGCTTACCAATTTGTTAAGTAAAAATTTACACATATGCTTTGTATCAAAGCTGTTTCTTGTGATTGATTTAAACATTTGAATGTGCTGAATTTAAATGTTAGACAAGGTAAAAATATGAAATGATCTGATATTATTGATTGCAGGAATAATATCATAACATCTTCCTTAAGTAACATGAAAACTTAATATCGCACCTGTAACCCTCGAAGAGGTAGGCAGAGGAGTGAAGCACACTTCTATCTTTCACCTGTTACATTTATATCCCACTATGAAATAGGTGTTGAGCCTATTGCTGGAAATAGGATATATTTGTAAGCTACCATTGTAAATAGTTTTAGAGTTAATTAATGAGCAACATAATGATTCAATTTGTCCCAAGTCTAAAAATATGTGACATAATATGTACGCCATATATGTACCTAGTTAACGTTATGTGATATACTATTACCATATATAATGCTAAATTTAATATCCATCTTGGTATAAAATATGAGGTTCATTTTATGGATAAGACAGTTTGGAAGGAAGCAACTTCATTCAAGGTATGTCACATCATTTAAGTAATGAGCCCTAAGAGTTGATGCTAATAATGTTGGCACTCACATCAAAATGCCAGTTGCCATTGTTATAATTGGCAACACAATTGATATACTCAGACATCAACAACAAAAAAAAATTGCAAGCAAATGGTGGTACCATTTATCACTATTATAAAAATTTATGAGGAGTTTTATTTCAGGACTGCCATAAAAAGTCAATTCAGATAAACGACAAATCATCAACAATTCGTAAAATTTTACTATTTAAAAAAAATTCAGGACTGAAATATGAAATGTGGTCAAACATTCCATGTATAAAGCTACTAGGTACTGAGATGATATTAGTTTGAATGACTAACCCCATATAGGGAAATAACTATTTCTTCAAACATTGTCAGGTGATTTATCTTATGAGAAAAAAAGACTGGCCAATGTATGACTAAGCTATGACACAGCCATTTTGTATTTGTCAATAAGTGAGACAAGAGGTGCTCTCTGCCAACCCTGTAGAAGACCTGGCATGAAGATATGTATCATATGTATAAGACAACAAAATAATGCCCAATTTTCAAGAATATAGATACCACAATGCAAAATTACTGAATAATTGTCAGACGATTACATGTCATAATATTATTATATAGAAGTTTTTGTGGATTTTAAAATGTATTTTTTTTATGATACTATCCGAAACTATGAATCTGAGAAATTCCATTTATCCAAAGCAATAGTGAACATATATCTTCCAAAGAATCAGTATACACAATGAAATACTTAATAATTCTCTTATATATCGCTAGTTCACAAGCATGTTCAATGATGTCTGTATGCAAGTCTATTTTACATTGAACAATATAAGGATACACCATATATTCCTTAATGACACACAAAGACAGTTTATATTGTCATTAAGTATTATATTATTAAGTGTGAGTGTGTGTAATGATTGTAACACAAAGTGTTATTAAAAATTAAGAAATAACACATCTTTTGTAATGAAACAGCATTTTTCAATACAATTATTTTCAGGAGTAATGATTCATTTTAAATTGTGACACACACAAAACATCTCTATCTGTATTGTATGTGACAATTATTGGTAAATAATTGTCATGTATTATATGTATACATATTTTCAAGTTTGTAAAGTCTACATTTTTCAACTGCAATTTTTATAATGATCTTTGTATGAAATGGATGTGGATTCCAAGTAGAGATGCATGTATGTGAGTGTATATAGACCGACCAATGTATTTCTGTGTTTATTTTATTTAATGTTTTCAACTGTTACAATATTATTGAGCAAAAGCATACTGATAGTAACATATTCCGTGTATTAAATGAACACGCATCAGAATACAGCTCAAAAATGTACTCTGTTTGTAAGTGGAGTAGTAGTTGAATAAATAGAAGCTTTGTTTGCTTCTTCACCGTGATATCTCCATGTATGGAAAATTTTGAAAGAACCATGTGAAAATTTTAACAATTTAACATAACACATTAACTAAATCATTAATCAATCAATCAAATGACTGCCTCGTTACTTGTGTAGGTTGCAAGGGTGACTGCAGATCAGGAGGTCCTGGGTTCAATTCCCGGGTGGAGCACTCAGATTTTTTGAATTTAGATTCACCTATTCCATATTGGGACATGACACGTAGGAATAGTATAGTAGGTATAGTAGGAATAGTAGGTGACCTCTTTGAGGATTACATATGTGATGTTACATTAAATTATCAATGAAACATCACACAATTCAATTCCTTTTGTGGTTTTAATTAACATTAACTATTCATAAATATAAATTTGTGCCCTTTATAGTAGATACTTACATATCTTTACACCTGGTCCCTTATGGGGCCTTTTATAACGAAAATTGTCAGAAAGGGCAGTTTCCAATGGTATCATAACTTTGCAAAACTTCTATTCATTTTTATTACCTATAATGCTCTATTATTGGTAAAAAAGAAGAAAACCAGTCTGTTTGCATAGATTTTTTGTAACTGCTCAATTGGGTCTATACAGATAGACATTTTAATATATACATGTCATATGTACATGTATTATACTTTCCCATCATTTTCATTTTATATTTATGTACTTAATATGATAATATACTCCCAAGCATATGTAAATTAAAAAAGCAATTTGTAAATGGAACTGGTTCGAATACAGGCTATATAGCGTAATTAAAACAACTAATTCATTCCAGACTTCTAAATCAATAGACACTTTCATTTGCACACGGAACAGACCATGCATACCAGCATACTGATGAGTTGCAAGAGAAAGCTAATAAGTACAATATTTTTTTAATTTTATTACGCTGTTTCATTTAACTTCCTATACATAGACTATTGGCAATAAACGATGGCATAGGCGAATTAGGAAACAATCGGCACCCTTGTCCGTAAACGTTTTAACGGATTGAAATCGTGGGTGCGGCCACGCGGAATAGAAAATATATAGAACCCTACCGAGGAGCAACAACTTTATATCCTTGGAGGCCTGAATGCCATCTTCCTTCAGGTTCCTCTCGATCTGTCGGCTTCGGGCAGCCGCCGCGCGCTCTTCGGCCGACTGAGCGCACCCCATTTTGGCAGCAACTCCTGTGCCCTGGCCGCCGTCCGCCCCGACTCCCGAGCCGGGCGCGCCCTCACCGCTCCCTCTGCATACGCTTCGAGCGCGTCTTTCCGCCCCGGTCTTACCGGACCCACCCTACACAATGTTAACACTCAACACAGTAACCTAACTGAATCGACCACTTTGCACTGTTCCGCGTCGGTATTAAAGCACGGTACGAC
The DNA here is from genome assembly GCA_018244755.1 of Jemadia pseudognetus. NCBI lineage: Eukaryota > Metazoa > Arthropoda > Insecta > Lepidoptera > Hesperiidae > Jemadia > Jemadia pseudognetus. Next base: position 5,507 of record DWTO01001159.1, read on the forward strand.
TGAAAACCGACTACACCCGCCTTACTTTCACGACTATCCACCGCACACGACACTAAAACGCGTAACGACAGCGTAAGCTTTAATTGATTTTATGAATTCGCATAAGATAATGGCGGCCGGATGACAAGCACCAGCTCCACTCCGTGACGACTGACGGCGACCGCGCCCCGCTCGACTGACATTCGGCTGCGTTCGGTACTTTTCGTTCCAACTCGCTCACACATGCGTAATGTAGATACGCTTGCGAAAGAGAACACAACCTAAAATATTCTTTGGCGTGATCAAAATAATAAGGAAGATTGAAAATTCGTAATTAACAGACAATTTTTTTAAACTATGAATCCTACGCATGTTTATTATGTGAAGTAATATAACGCAAGTGCTTATTAAATATTTAAATGGAAAGGAAACGAATAAAGTTGTTAATACATGTATCAAATTTATAAATTATTATTAGATATTTTAGTTTTCAAGACCTAATAGTAAAAATCGTAATTGTTCAAGATTCGAAATTATTATGATAAACGATTCTGGTGATCAATTTAGTTGAACTGTTGAACACTAGATGGCACTAAGAAATTGCTACTGAAAGGCAAAAATTTTATTGGCTACCAGTAGAAACCATGATAATAAATTAATTCGGAAATTATTTGTAACAAGGGCTAGTTAAGATGAATATGGAGTCTTGATTATGACCATTTTTATCTGATTATTACAAATTCCATAATTACGTACATCAACACAAAGAAATGGAATAATTGATGAAAATACCTGTAATAAATTTACTCAAAGGGCTTTACTTTTGTTCCAAAAATGCAACACCTGATTTCAAATGTACGCTACACTTTGGCACCAGTCCAGTGCATACGGTATTCATTTCAGAGTATTCCTCTTTTACGAATTCAATATAAAATATGACACTTATTCCAAAAAGTCTTGAAACTTTAAAACTAAATAATATCAGTAACAAAATAGAAAAATATGAAAACATGAAAATTAATAACATTACTGACGTTTACTAACAAACTATGGATTGTCAATCCAAAATAAATTATTATTATTATTAATACCAATTTACCAAAAACCAATTTTGTAAAATGTAATGTATAAATATGTATATCATTCTAAAAAACGAATAAATTGTAAAAAGGTCTCGTACATTTACGGTTTTTTTACGCTTATCCAAATAAGCTCATAATAGAATTTCATAATAGCAAATGGATATTTAGTAACGTCAAACCGTCAAGGAAACATAATATCTAAAGTATATTCATTTTTATATTATACTTAATAATTTAATTCGTACTCGGCAAAGCAATCCAATATTTTTATCAAGTACAATGTGCTAAGACATAGATGCTTGTTTTAATAATTTTTTGCGTCTGAAAGTATATTTCATACACAATAATTCTTTCTTTTTTGAGATTGGGGCGTGCTCTAATAATAGTCATATATAACTTTTTATTTTAACGTAACATCACACCTGTTATCCAGGAAGAGGTAGGCAGAGTAGTGCAGTACACTCCCATGTTTCACCAGTTATGTTTACGTCCCACTATGGAATAGGTGTTAAGTCTATTGTGATGCACCGGGCACAAATCCAGACTTCGAGTCACTAGTAGAAAATCTAAATCTAAATTAGAAAAATTCTATAGTGCTCGACCCGGGAATCGAACCTAGGACCTCCGGATCGGCAGTTGCACTTACAACCAACACGGCCAACGAGGCAGACACTTTCTATTTTAACTTGGAAAAAGTTAATTTCATGTATTTTGCACGGCAAAAAAAAACATCTCTGCATCTTGCGGTTTTCTCGAGGAGTTTACAAACTGTTTTATTCTTTTACTTTATACTTACCTACATTCTATGGATACTTTGATACTAATATTGATAATGAATCGAACTTGATATTTGATTTAAAGAAATGCGGAATGCCCAGTGGGTTATTAAATATGTTAATCATGTTTTAATGTCACGTCGCATCAATGTTTTTAGAATAAACGGTACCTAAGTATTACATCGAGTAATATGCAATTCTCTGAATTCGCTTGTGTTTTAATGCAATGCCCAACCCAAGATTCTATGCTTCATGGTATCTACTCTCCGTAGTACATAGTATTGGAGTTTAAATTAGTGACTGATGGTGAAAGTTATGCCAAACAAGATCGTCATTATACAGACATTAAAGGCGGATAACCAAAATTTTGAAACACAAAGCAAAATATTTAATGGTTTTTTATGTTGTATCTAAATAGTAAATAAAAATAATAAATAAAAATGTTATATCTAAATATTGTAAGTAAAATATAATTCAATGTATTTTTACTGGAAACAATTGTTGCCAAAAGGCATATTTTCTTAACGCATCATTATTACCATTTCATCATGAAATATACAAATATTTTGAAAGCTTAGTATCAGGTTTTATAATTAGATAATTCATGCTCTATCGTGCCACGTGTGAATTTCAGAATGTCGTATGCCGGAAACATTCACAATAGACAAAACTATATCAAAAAAAGAAAATTACAAAAGCAACAAGCGAAATCTGACAAGGACGAGCTGCGTCGCTGGCGTGCCGGTCAGCCGTCAGCGGGTGTGACGTCGATAGTGTCGGTCGGTGTGCGCGCGCATGTCATCTATAAAAGAAAGAAAGGAAGTCATTATTACCTAGGAGCAGGAGTTTAATGTCCTTTGCCGCCTGTATACCATCTTCTTTCAGGTTCTTCTCGATTTGCTTGCTGCGTGCGAGTGCAGCTCGCTCCTCGGCGGAAGAAGCGCAGCCCATGGCGATAGCGCGCACGGCCTGGCTCGCTACGCGCGGCAGCGCCGTGCTCCTCGCATGCTCCCGGGTCGTCGTCGCGCGCAGTTGGCGCCGCGCACGCGCTCGGTCGCGCACGCGAGCTCTCCTTAGATCTGGAAGCGCACGAGCGCCTAGCTAGCACGAGAACCGAGTGTCAACCGGCTTGTACCTCGGCGTGCACCGGGAAATGTCCCTGTGACGCGGGACAATGCGGAATGTAATAGGTGACACCGCGGCGTGGGCCCGCGAACGAGTGACGGATTGCGCAGAGTTCGGCGCCGCGCGGAGTGCGCACGCTCGCCGCCTCCGCCACGCCACCAGCCGGAGTACGCCTGCCGCCCCAAGCCCCCTAACACACTAATTACACCCCACGCTACGGCTATCTCGACACCCGTCGTCTGCTTTTTGAAATAGCATATCAAAAGCTCACGAATGCAATTATGATACTCATTGCAATCTTAACGAATAGCACACATAACAGTACAATATACTACTAAATCAACGTCATTCTGTTTGTTAAATACATAATATAATAATGTATTGACAGTTTCACCTTTGATTAAATTATGGTATAGACAGTAATTAAACTTATTCTGAAACGTATATAATAATATATTAAGGCGATAACACATTTGTAAATACATATATTAACACTGCAACTGCAACATTACCACTATTGAAAGTGAATCAAGAACGTACCAATGTTACGAAAGCTTATTTGAAGTTTGTTTGTATAGGATTCTCAGTCCGCTTATGTGATAACATGTAGGAAACGCTTTTAAGACTTCTTGTTTTTTGGCTTTGCCATATCAGTGATGTATATTTGAATTTCCTTTACGCTACCCAGCCAAACTTCATTCTTCTGTGAGCGTCTTTCTGTAATCTGTTTTTATCCATATGCAAATGTTGCTCAATTATTCTATGCAGAAAAATCCCAAAAATTCGTCGATAACGTTTAATGTAACATCAGGTATTTCGCCGAAGAAGTAAGCAAAGAAGTGTAGTAAACTCCCTCGATTCTCCAGTAATATTATATGTACTTCTCATCAGTGAAGGCGGGGGACCCTACTGTCAATTATTAACGATTTTAAAAGTTCTCATTCTCTGTTACAGTATCTACTGTGGTCAATTTGAAAATGATTTTGGTATTACAACACATTGGAGCGTTGTGAGGCATTTATACACTGATATTAGTTAAGCCAACCTTTCCTTATTCCTTGTGACGTGTCGTGAAAGTTTAATTGCTGCGGAATGTCCCAATGGAATTTAATAAAACGGAATTTTAAATTTCGTGTCTTTAACGCCTTTTAAAAAGTGAATAAAGGTGGACAGCTCTCGACATTAGACTTTGTTAATAGTAGAAACGTACTTATTATCTATATACATAACTACGAAATTGCAACCAATACAGTGATGATTGTGTGCAATATATTTATTATGCGTCTGGATGAAATATAATTCCTTTAGTTAATATTAAAATATAATATTGATTTATTACTAAGTTGTTTTAGGTCATGCAAGTTTTCGTAAAATAATTGAACAATTTTCATGCCTTAGAAGATTAATAACGCCTAAAACACGAAAATTACGGTGTTTCGTACATACGTAAATCAACATTGATTTCAACGTCATCCAAAGTGTGAACTGTTTCTTCAGCCGTAAAAATTTATTAATTTTTCATTCTTTCATTTGGTAATTCGTTTCACCAGTTACTTTTAAGTCCCACCATGGAATAGGTCGTGGGGAACAGGTATAATAATAGGGCAATAGCCATACAAAAATGTAACATAAAAGTAACATCGCGCCTATAATCCCCGAAGAGATAGGCAGAGGAATGTTTCACAACTCCGACGTTTCACAATTTTTGTTTACGTCCCATTATGGAAAGTTGGTGAGACTATTGTTGTACACCAGGAACATTTCCAGACTCCGAGTTCTCAACTATAAAATTTAAATTAATAAAATCCAGTAATGCACGACCTGCATTTAAACCCAGGACCTCCCGAGCGGTAGTCACACTTGCAACCAACACGACCAACGAAGGAGACAACTTGACTAACAGATATGTCAAAAACAGCTAATATTTCAACTAGAAATCGAAGTAAGAAAAATCCTATAGTACCCGAGTCAGAATCGAAACCAAGACCTTTTGACCAGTAGTCGCGCTTGCAACTACTCGACCATACGAAAGTTTTATTAATAAGCCGTTTCTGTCCTTTATGTTACAAAAGTTTTCTCGTTTAAGGGGTTATACGCAGTTGCGAGGCTCAAAAATAAGGTTTTTTTACGATTTTTTTGTGGACACAGCTTTTATTTACTAAGTACAAGTAATAGTAATTCTGAAAGAGCACACTTTGAAGAATATAATTTTGTATTACTCGTGTCAAAATATTGATGTGCACCGCCTCTACAGATGATGTCCTGAACGACCTCCAAAAAAAGGCGCTCGGCGGTGAGCACGATTTTGTCGGTTTGGATTATCTGAAATAAAAAAAAAGGTGAATTCTTTTAAAGGATAGATAAATGCAGGTATTGAACGAAGGAATAAATAAAATTTTCATTTTTAACAAAATGGCGGCTATTTGAAAAAAATTTTTAGTTTTCGATGAAAATTTTCGCTTTAAATTGTCCAAAAAAAATAGTAAAAAATTTTGTACATCTTATTCCTTCGTTCAATACCTGAAGAATGTATCTAAAAAGATTGTGTCAAAATTTCAGCCCGATTAGTTGAGCCATCTCTGAGAAATCTTGCTCACCGACTCTGAAATGACAGTTTTGAGATAAACGCGTTTAAAGTTTCAGAAGTAGTTTACACATAGGTAAATTTTTTTTTTAAACTTACATGGTATCATCGATTCCAGGGCCATAAGAGGGACCTTGTGCAGGATCCCTAGCTTCCAGTAAGTCCAGCTGGTGTTGTCGTCGAGCCATTCTTTCTTCACGCGTGCTCCCTAGCGCTCTCGCGTTGGAGATCATCACACGCTCTGCGTCCTCTTTCTCAGCATAATTATGAGCTGAGGTGCCTAATGAAAGCCCTAATGCACTCATCATGTGTAACAATGATGTTGTACCTTCATTATATGTTGCAGCTGCAATGTAAGCCGCTATTTCAACAACTTTAGAGCCACATGGAACAATTTTCGGACTTATTTTCCAGATTAACTGATTGTAACTTTCATTGTTATTTTGTGTGAATCCACCTACACACCTTTCCAATAAATTTTCGTTGCTAAGGTTTTCATAAATTGGATATATAGCTTTGGCAACATCAGCTGGTAAAGCTGGATAATCATGGGTGTAAGAAGATAATGTATCTGTTGCTAGCGCTTGCTGCCAAGTACACCATGAACCTTCTCCACCTGGGCACATTTCGTGTTGAGGATTCTCATCGGTCGAACAATAGTGATAATAAGTTCCCCAAATTGCATTATACATACTGTTCACAGAATCACAATTTCTTCTTATTGCCAAACCGTAATAAACTGTCAGCTTATCTATTAGCTTAGCTGTGAGCTTACCTTTCCCAGAAAGTACTTTTTTATTAATTGTTTTTCCGTCTTTTTCTATTGATTCAGTCTTGTTTTTTACTAGGTCGCGGAGTCGTGAGCCCATCCTCTTTTGAACATGCCCGATACATTCTTTTTTAACAATTTCATAGTCATTATAAGGAGCAGCTTTCAGTAACCCAGAATATGTTTTTGAATCGCCATCACCTATATAGTTTTTATAACGAACTTGGAATTTTTCGATTGAACGCTTGAACATTTCAATAACAGAATCGACTTCCATTTTACCTGAAGAGCCATTGTGATTCGCAGCACAAGTTTTTTCATGTTCACCGTGCCACTCAGTATACTCTTCAGTACCTTTTTTAGGTTTCCAAACCTCACACTGCTTACAGTAAGAACTTTTCACTACTATATCAATGATTTTTCCAGTGTAATATCCAATCAATGATGTCACTCCATATAAAGAAGAATACCCTCGCTTCTTCCAGGTTCCGTCACCCGAAACTGTTAGTTCTCCATCACTTTGGTCACCTTGGTCATTTTGGTCACCTTGGTTTCCAGCAGTCGCTTCTTTTTCCTCAGTACAGGCTTTTTCAAACAGTTTTTCAGCTGCTATTTTCACACAAGAATGAATGTTCTCAATAATCAAGTCATAAGTGTTTTGTGTTAAAAAAGCAGGCATATCCATCAAGCCACAAAATTTAGCTGCGCCTTTTAATCCTAGTCCCAGAATTCTCATCACAAATATAAATCTTCTGTTTATTTCGTAAGAATGCTTGACAAAAGGGCTGGAGTTTATCACACGATTCTCACAGTTATCACACAGTACAACGATTTTAAAACCAAGTCCACGGGTAGAAGCAGTTTCAAATTTTATGTTTCCCTTACAAGACTTACATTGCACATATTCACTTATCGCAGCAAATACTGTAATGAAGTTTAGAATTCTATATTCAATCGAAGGATCACGTGAAACTAAAATCTCTTTCTGCATTTTAAATTTTTTCGCAGACGCACTAAAACTACTTTCATCCGTTTCAGTAGTCTTTGGATTAAAAGTCTGTGTTCTCTTTTTTCTTCTAGATAATTGGACATTTTCGGTACTTCTGCGAGATCTCGAACATTTACGAGGCATTTTTTTAAGTGAGTTTAAACTGAACGCACGACTTTACCACTTAGCAGTACAATTTAGACTGACGAAACACTTTTTTTAGGTTATAATATAACTGCACGTGACCTTCAAGTCTTTAGTATATCTGACTATTATACTCGTATTCTACAAGAAAACAATAGATATAGAACAATAGAATAAAGGGTCTCAGGTAGCGCGCCTCATGCATGCAGCTGATCGTCCAGTTCTTACTGACCCTACTTTCTAACGCTCTGACGTGGCCTTACAAATTCAGGTAAATCTCCGAAAATATTTATCGGATTGACTTCAAATTTTCAGAGAATATACTCAAATATATGTACATTCCGAAAATGCAAAAAAAAAAAAAACGATTTTTTGAAAATTCTAACTGCGTATAACCCCTTAATGTAATAAACAGTAGTATTTTTATTATTACATCTATTTCCTTTGTGTTTTACATTCATAACATAAAATTTGCTATAGAATAATAATAAAAACTAACATCACACCTGTAATCTCCAAAGAGGAGGAAGACATTGGCAGAAAAGTGTTGTGTAATCATTAATAAAATGTGATTATTAAAATTTTTATTCATCACCCTTCTGTAAATGGAATATGGGCATCATTTAATAACATATTTAGAGGTTGGGGTTAACTTTTGAATGATTTCCTTCCGTCTTCTAACATTTGCACCAATATAGGGTATACTTCATCATATGTGGCGATTTGGTTATGGCGCACATGATTTTGATAACGCTGTAGCGCACCTGCAACGAATTCCAACCGGTCCCTTTCATTCCTGTGGGATTCCAACCATTGCATCAACTTTTGGACATTCCAACCGGCACATGTGTGTGGTGCCAGCAGCTGCTGCCCCGCATGAGAGAACAGAAACATCATGACCAGGGAATAAGGTAATGAGGCCCCTTCATACTGACTCTTGGCAATGTCTTGTGGGGTCTTTTCTAAAAGCAAATACAATGCTTTTAGCTGGCGATAATGATCACCCAGCTCTGAAATGTCGTTGATCATAGGCGCTAGTGACATTTCCAATTGTTTACAATCTGCTTGTAGTTTTGCACGACCATATCTGCTAAGAGGTCTGACGTTACACACATGCTGTATGAATCGTTCAATGCAAGCTTTTGATATGTCCATGCAACACTCGTTCAAAGCAGACTTTTCAGTAAACATTGATAAGTAGATGTCCTTGCACCTGGATACAAACTGTTGTAGTTCTTTCATGTATGGTGAGCATGAGATGGTTTTTTTGTTTGGGTCATCTGCTCTGATTAAATCCGGTTCATCATGCATTGTCATTAATATGAGGAACAGGGAATTTTTTATAGATTCAGCAAACAATTGCAAAACCGGAAGGCTACTTATACCCTTAAGGCTATTCTGGACAATTTGAACACTTTCTTGAGGCAACATGGAGTTCATGTTCACGAGAACCCTTCTTATTTGTGATGAGAAGTAGTATAATGCATTGCAGAGGTCTGCATTCTTCTGCTGGGAACTTGTGGGTGGTTCTATTATTTGAGCTACATCACTGTCAACCGATAGTCTTTGTTCAGCCTCAACATTCATTTGTTTGATGCTTTTGGCCACACTATTTGCTAGACTAATACTCAAATGCTTATCTCCAAGTGACACACTTAGGGCTTCTGCAATAATCCTGATGGCATTGTCAATTTGATCCATGCTGGGTACTTGATTTAAATGCCACATACTTCTTACTGGCTCGAGCAATTTTGCTAATGATTTCGAAAGAAAAGAATTCTCCCATTTTGTTAAATATGTTCTATTTATTTCAAGCTCTTTGCATTTAAGACGGGACAACAGATCATTGAAGCATTTGAGCATTCTTGGATAATCAATCTCAACAGACTGGCTGACATTCAAAGGACTTTTTTCTAATTCAACACTAAAAAGTTTCGATAGCTCCAACCAGAAGTTTTTCGTGATGTTTCTGAAGTTACCAATAGCATGTAACTCATTAACTACATTCTGGAGCATGACAACTTTCATGCAGCCATTGTACATATCTACTTTGAACAGCCTCTCTATGTTATCCCACAATTTAATTTTAAAATCATGGGAGTTCATGATGTTTGCTTTGCCGGGAGCAACACGACCTGAACTAGATTTCTTAACTTCTATAGACACCATCTGAACATCAAGGGCAGTATTAATTTCCTTCCTCAAGTTGTTCAGAATGGTGTCAACTGTAGTTTTTATCTGTTGTTCTGTGCACTGCAAGTTGTGGAACACCTTGAAACATTGAAGAAGTTTCACCTTATCCCCACTTGGTAAACTAGATTGCAGTAACTCAGTAGAGTTTGTTAATAGCAGCTGTTTCTTCTGATTAACTTGCTTCAACACATCATCCAAAAGGGTTATACCTTCGAAATCGTAGTCGCTGATCAACTCGTTAAGTTCGAATAGTATCATGGCCTCCTTCGTGGGGTTGTCTTTTACAGCAGTCAATTTGTTCCACAACCCTAAAATTTTCGCAGTGTGTCTGAGCAGGTTACATGTGATCTGCACACGCTCGAGCATAACTGTTTGGCTTTCTAAGGCATCGTACGGCGTGTGTACACGTTCCTTAAGTTTTTCCGCACCTCGTAGAAGTGACTGCACTTGAGACCGCACGGATTCCAGCATCACCTCCAGATCCGATATGTGACTTGCTTGCGTGAGAAGATCGTTATGCTTCGCTAAAACCTGTACTTCCAGACTTTTTGTAAGCTTTTCAATTCCTTGTGCGAGTTTGGTGACTTGATCCGACACGGATATATTTTCGCCGACAATAGGTTTAACGGAGTCAACGAGAAATTTACTATAGAATTCATCGTTCTCTATTTCTACGCACACGTCTTTTGCTTCCATGATAATAATTGCGTTAATAAAGCTTAAATATTCTTATCTAAACTGCAGCTTTTGGAGTTGATGTTATGTTATGACGTGCATACATAATTGACATTGACAATTTCCGTTGATGACATGATAATGACGTTTTGTTTTTTAAAACGCTCATTATTCTTAGATTTTAGTCAGTACTGATGTTTCTTGACATTTAAGGCTATCACTGGATTGTTAAATTTTTATCAGAAGGTATGTGAATTATCCATGGAAATAGAAAGATAAAGAGAGAGAAAGACTTTAGTATATGTGTCACTCTGTAATGATGCCCGCCCGTTATATAATTATATTTGATTGGCTTCTTTAGTAAATGACGCGCGAAGTTGCTGCTGTTATTCTGCAGCGCAAGCACCTTCTAACAAGGAACAGGGAAATGAGCACCAATATCATTTTCTTTCCCTCTCTATAAACAAAAACTACTTTTTGCTTGTTCTTGCCTACTCTTTGTATATAATATGTCTATTATCTCGAGTCTCGAATCGTTATTGTTTTAATTAATGCTAATGATAGCAGCAATAAAATTGATAGTAATGGAGAGAAATACTTGAAAAATTTATAATAATTCTACCTCTTGTAATCAACAAAACAAATCAATACCGGTTCAATAGTTCAATTACCGGGTCAGGCCCTATTAAATTTTTCTAATATAGATTTTGTAGTAGTGGCTCGGAGTCTAGATATGTGCCCGATGCATGGCAATAGGCTCATTACCTGTTCCATAATGGGACATAAACGTAACTGGTAATACGTGGGAATGCTCTACATTCCTCTGCCTACCTCTTTGTGGATAACAGGCGTGAAGTTACGTTATTACTCAACGTAAAAACATTCGACTAATCGATTCTCATTCTACTGATTGGTTTGTTATTTGAGTTCATATATATGTCTGTGTGTTTTGAATGAAAACGATAAAGTTTAAATTGTAAAATAAATTTTTAATTTCACGTATATACTTAGACAATATTTTAGCATCTTATTTAACAGTCAACATGTATATTTTAATGTCACCAATATATATATATATATATGACAGCTAGTTGACACTTGGCAATTTGGCATCTTGTGTAAAGCTAGACAAGAAATATTTGTTATGTTTATTAGTTTATTCTCATTTATAACTTAGATGTTGTGTTCGTTATAAACTTAAAGATACCTTTTAAAATTTAGTTACTTCTTGTAACTTTTTTAAATTATATTTAAGATTATATATATAAGTCGGTATTTAATTACATATCTTTAATAGTAGTTCTAACATTTTCCAACTCTATCGCGGCCTTATTACCGCGAATGTATGAACTTGT
>DWTO01001160.1:0-17161 GCA_018244755.1 Jemadia pseudognetus
ACACCTTGCACGAGGCTGACGGTACCGTCAGACGCGTCGACTACACCGCTGATAAGCACTCCGGGTAGGTCTTACATCAACTTGCTACACTAACACCAGTTCTATACTCTTGTCTTACAACTAACCGTATCGACGTTTACGTTACAGATTCAACGCCGTCGTCCACCGCGAGGGTCACGCTACTCACGCCGTTCCTGCCCACCATCACTGATATATTGTCGTATGATAACATGTGACGTGCCAAATTATTTTAACTTTAGATTACATTAAATATTACTTACAAAATCTTACAAATTTTATTCCTCCATTAAGCTAAGTGTATTATTACACGATTCCTTACACTGCTCCTTGTTATTTAATTTATTATGCGTAACATTATAAGCAATACTTAATACTGAACCGTTAATTGACAAAATTTTACATATGTGCTACATAATTTTATTATTGGTTTAAAAAACAAAACCAAAATAATAATGTTATTGATCCAGATTTTAAATTTAATTAACATCAGTAAACTAAATACCATTGTTCAGTAACATAAAAATTTTGATGTTACTCGCCAACAAATATTTTTTGAAGTTTATCTGTGTAATAGTATTCTACAACGTAGTTTATTTTGATCGCAACTATCTATTGTCTATAGTCTTGTAACAGTACCTCTGATTTAATAGTAGAAAATGGACAAAACTAAATGTTTTACTAAACTACATAGCACTTATTCATGCAAATGCGGACCGCGCCAATTTTCGCTAAATTCACAAATCGCTTGCTATCTGTAACCATGGTCCTACAAATATCGTAATATACCTCAGTAGGCACTTTCTTAATGCCCTTTAATGATCATGCTGATTGCACCACACCTTTGCCAAAACTAATGTTTTAAAATAACTTGAACTTATCATATGCTGAAGAATTCTATGGCAATTCTATTTCATTTATGAGTGAACTGGCATTATTTTAAGGTGCACTCTTCAAGCTTCAATGACTCTTGAAACAAATTTTTATATTCCTTTTCGACAGTTCATTCTTGACACTAACTTATTCCAATACCTAATTGATTATCGTCTATTGCGCAGGACTACGGCCAAATTCTATTACGTTCTTAATCTTTAGCTATTCACAAATTTCAAAACTATTCAGTACAACTCAGTTTTTGGCTTGAATTTAAAGAAATTGAACAATAGATTCTCAGCAATTACCTCAAATGCGTATGGGGATGTTCCATTCTGCTCTTTCCTCCTTTAGGTCTTCTTTCAGAAGAAGGTTAATGATAAAATAAGCTGGACCACTACATACATGTTGGAGAATATTATGGAAAACTCTTAAATGAAGCGAGTTTACGTTTCTTAAATGAATAAATTTCCTCACCATATTTTCCTTTTCTGTTATAAGATGTTTCTGAGAAAACATTTTCACTTAATTTGCAGTTATTTAATATAATATTAGCTGCGCACGTCGTCCACAATACCGGCTGAACACTCTTAAAAGTGTTATTCGGCAGATTAAGTACTCTACTTCATGTTTTCTTCTTCATTTGACTAATTCATAAAAGGAGGATTATATCCTACTTATCTTCCACTCACATATCAGTTTGGTACTTTAGAATTCGCCAATCTTATCTAGTCTGGCGACTTATGGACTCTTGATCTTTCTAGCCACTGCAGTTATCAGCTAGAATGGCCAACGGTATATAATAATTTGATACCAGAAAACGAGAACAAAATTTTAATTCAATAATACACTGAACATGCGACATGAAATAAGAAATTTATAAATACAAAAAGTTATCAATACGCTTTTAGTCTATAAATAAATAAATGTCAAGTTATTTTGAAAAAATGAAGGTTATATAAGGGCACAGAACTCTCTGTATTATTACAATAAGACTTCATGAAAAAAGTTGTGATGTTCTGTATTAACGCTATTTACTGACGTCCTAATAAATAAAAATCAGCTTATAGCATTCTACTTTTAGCAAGCCTACCCATAATCACACTATTGCACTCCATCCTCGGCTTGCCGCATCCTGCAACCTTACGCAGAACGACATCGTCCAACCTGTTGTCTGCATTCCAAAACACATTTAGCTCAGAGACCGTCAGTTTACCTTTCATAAAAATGTTAATACATCTAGATACATTAGATATTAGAAATATAAAACGTATTCATTATATTTAATCATTAAAAAGCCGTGGATTTCATAAATACATAGGAATTTCAGGTGAACTGTAGAGGTACACGTTTAACGCCTACACACGCCGACACTTACACACGCCCAGATTTGTAGCAAATATTTATATATTTACACTTACCTGAAACAGATATAAATAATAAATAGAAATGAGAAATACCGATCGGGTATTAATCTATTGCGATAAAATAAATGTGCAATTTAGAAAATAAGCTAGTGCCTGCGATAGTTAAAACATATTTCCTACTAAAGAAACATTATTTTAAACTTTAAGAATCTTAAGCTCGTACCTACATAAATACGTAGATCAATGTGAAAATTTTATGACAAAGTTTGGAAGGATTTTTGTCACGCGCAATTTGAGCTTTTTAAATTAAATAGTAGGTACTAAAATGTACCCATAATATAAATTCTCTTTTCACTAACATTAAGTAATGATGTCACGTTGAAACATCTAGAAGAATGTAGTTACCAACAATATAAAGAATCTTAATTTAATAACTCACACGTATTCTAGTAACTAGGTAAAAGAGTATGTATTAGGTTTTGACACAATCAATTGATCTTATTCAAGCCTAAATAATATGGGAAGAATATAATTGAACTAAGTATTACTAAAGTCTTGCATTGTATTTACATTAACTGGTACAATGCATACTAATTAACTTTTACTCAATAAAGTACAAGTACTTAATATATACGGGCTCAAAAACAATATTGATTAAAGTTGTACCTGTTAAAGTAATATCTGTATCAGGGTCATTTGTTTTAATATGTAACGAACTTGATTTGAAATGAGTTAATGGTTACTTAAGCTATCTAGACAGAGACATATAAAAAGACAATTTGTGTTGTTACAGACATCAGTTGTCACCGGACACCACAAGATACACACATAAGTTAACATGTACTCAAAGGTAGAAACAAAAAAGATTTTAATACATTTTTGTTACATTTAAATTAACATTTATCGGCGATCCAACGGTGAGTGTTCTGAGGAGCTTTTCCATTTGGTGCTCGTGTCACCTCTCTTCCATTGCACCACTCGCTGAAGAATGAGGTTCCGTCCACATCAACCGGATAGGTGGTGGTCTTCCACGGTTCGGTTTGCGCGTTTTTTTATAGGGTCATGAAAGATAAAATAAGTGTCCTTAGGTATTTTCGGAACGCTACGAGACGGGGTTCTTCAAGAAAGGCGTGATTAAGCTCTCCTTCAAAGCCAGCAAAGCAATTCCTCTAGTGCTGCACATGTTCATAGCCGACGGTGACGGCTTACCATTGAGTGGCCCGTCTGCGTCTTTGCCAGAAACAATTTATAAAATAAAAATATTACATTGTAATTAATTTTTTCCCCAGATCGTAATCGTAGCCGCTGCCCTGGCCGTAGCCGCCGCGCAACACGGCTCCAGTCACGGTCACGGTCACGCCGTGTCCTCCCAGAACATCGTACTGCATCAGACCCACGGCCATGCTCCAGTAATCGCTCACCATGCACCGATTATTGCTCACGCCCCAGCCCACTACTCTAGCGGACATCATGAAGAGCACTACGTAAGTAGAAATAATAAAAAATGATTATTACTTAAAACTATCTTCTGATGAATACTTATTATCATAACAACATATTTCCAGGCGCCTGCTCATTACTCCTTCGAGTACAACGTGCACGACCCTCACACCCATGACATCAAGGCTCAGCACGAGACTCGCGAGGGTGACTCTGTTAAGGGATACTACACCTTGCACGAGGCTGACGGTACCGTCAGACGCGTCGACTACACCGCTGATAAGCACTCCGGGTAGGTCTTACATGAACTTCCTACAGTAACACTTGTTCTGTACTCTTGTCGTACAACTAACCGTATCGACGCTTACGTTCCAGATTCAACGCCGTCGTCCACCGCGAGGGTCACGCTACTCACGCCGCTCCTGCCCACCATCACTGATTTGTTATTCCGCTATATGTGATGTACCAAATTGTTAATGTTTTAGATGTAAATAAATATTTTGTTACATACTCAGTTGTATAAATTTAATAGATAACATTAAAAACATCCCATTATGTTTTTATGTATATTTTGTTACGCTCAAGTTCATAAACCATCGCTCAGAAACAATTATTGACACATTGTGCTGTGTTGTTACGAACGAAAAAACACGCCTTCGTAATTGCAATTTTATTATCCATATTTAATAACATTTCATTAAGTAAATTAAAAAGATCTTCGCTAAAATAAAGATTGAGATAAACATACAAGTATACTTCTAGCGAAAAATATTAGTACTTACACACTTTAAAAAATAAAACGTTTACCAGTCACTAAAAGTCTAGCATTAAAACGGTTTTCGGCGTTTTATTTTATTTTATTATCAGCGGCCAAATTTAGTTAAATTGTAACCAAAACGAAGAAACATCTATCCTCACTAAAGTAAAGCAAGATATCAAAATATCTTGATATTTACTAAATAATTTCGCACCAACTCTAAGCAGTGATGAAGTTTCCATACTTGGTCATAGTTCCTTTGCAATGGTTTAGATTAAGTTAGAGTATGTCAGAAAAAAGGCAAAATTACAAAGTGAGCTCTATGAGAAAAACAAGATTCTAGTTGAATAGTTGAGAATATTTAATACATTTAAGATAACAATGTCATTTTTCTAAATAATTTAGTTACTGAGTTATAAATAAACTTTCATATTAAACAATTAAATAAACTAGTGTTCACTCAATGGTGAAAACCTGACCATAATATATTTAAATTTTATATTCAAATGTTATTAAGGTTCTATTGTCAAAGATTTAATTATGTACATATATTTCTTGGCTTTTTCAAACAAATTATACATTTAAACAAAACATGAAGATGGTAATAAAGAATAAATTTTTAAAATGAAAATTTATTTAAGCACATCGGAAACTTTTGACATGGAACGTTTTTACGATAGTGTTGTGACGACAGATGTGGCAGTGGTAGCGATGGTGATGTTGTTGATGGTGATTGTGATACTAATCGTGATGATGATGACGGTGTCGATGAGGGTGTCAATGACGGTCTTGGTGGTGATGATAGTAGTGGTGATTTTCACTTCTGTCTTATTAGTATAGTGATAAGAACACATACACGGTTTTTTTCTATATTGTTATTGAAACAAAAATTCAAGTGATTAAAAAGTATGCCACTACCACCAGTAAAACTACCATCACAACCAATAAAATAGAAATAAAGTGGCGTATTTGTGCTCGGTGGCTCGTGCAAGGCCATAGGCCACCACCTATTCCATAGTGGGACGTAAACGTAACTGATGAAAAGTGGGAGTGTACTGCACTCCTGTGTGCCTACCTCTTTGGGGATTAGAACGGCGATGTTACGTTAAGAAGACAGTACAGTTGTATCAATATAGACGAACGCCTCAAAACCAAGATTTAAATTCGGATATTACTAATTATACATCAAAAGCGTAAAATTAATGCAATACATAAATTACCGCACGGATGGCAATAATTGTTACTATTAGAAAGGCGGAAATCTCATTCTGACCATTACACACGAATCTACAATTACAATGTAGACGAGCAACTCTATATTTACAGGGGAAATAAATGTGATTTGAATTTGTAATTGAAAAGTGTCATTCGAGGGACAGCGCACGACAGTAACGGGGACGTATGATAGAGTATCGGGATTGGTAAATTCGAATGACAGAGTTATTAATGATTACGTTCAAAACGCGAAATGAACAACTCCATACTGTATCATGCATCATGATAAAAAAATGTCAGACATAGGTAAAAAAAATACTTTAAAAGTAAGATTTTTTCTTAATTGATCGATAAAGACACGTTTGCGTATTATTTTTCTTTTTTCTTATCCAATGGAATACATGTATAAATTAGCTTAATAATCCTTATTATACGTATAGGTATACGTACGTATTTTTATTAAATAAAAAAAATAAAAATACATATTTCATTTGTATGAGAATTATCGTCAGAACAAGAGGCAGGTATAATACCCGCTCGAATTTAAAACCATATTAATTATTTATACACATAACTTTCTTTTCAATTAACTTTCTTTCAATTAATTTCAATCAACCATTTAATACCAATTTCCTGCATAAAATAAATCTGAAAATCAATTTATATTAAATACATACAATACAAAAGATAACATACCGTAGATCGTTACTAGAAGTAGGTATTATGTGGTTATCTTTCAACTTGTATTTATTTATTGACCCACCAACCGCAAAACGCACAATTCTATGGTCTAACTTACACGAGCAGATATGCAACATTTAGTGTTCTTTAGTGTGACATCTTAATAGTTATACAATAAAACTAAGTGCGTCAAACGTACGGGATTGTTGATGACGGTCTGGAACAGCTCGCCGCCCTGTATGGAGTGGTCGAGCCGCTGGCGCCCGCCCGGGTACCGCTCCAGCAGCAGCGTGTGCGTGAACAGGCCGCACGTCTGCCGCGGCAGCACCATCACGCCGCGGTGACGAAAGCCGCGGCGCAACCTACAACAAAACACATATCATTCACTGTTTGTGTATGCTGCAGTGATCATTTTAAAATAGCATTTTGGCATTGTATAGTAATTAAGAGTAGCGGTTGGTGATCGTATCAAAGCAATATTGCATAATTTATTGAAGGTAATATAAATGAAATAACAAATATCATTCACATGAGATTAAGTGTTAATTGAAAAAAATCCAATTTAATTTAATCACTTATGCATTATAGTGTTGGTGTTTAAAAAATATATAAACTATAGATATACTGATAAGTAATTTATTTATGAATTAACATTGTGCTGTTGTTAAATAATTTATTCAATTGACAAACTTTTAGTAATCAACATGCACGTTAAACCAATAAATATTAATGCAATTCAGCGCGAACACCAGTTAGGTGCGACAATAAATTCTGTTTGCACAATTACTATGAGTTTGTAAAACACCAGTATATTGTGCACAATAGACGATACATTAACGGACGCGCCCCGGCGGACACTGCAGCCGCCTATTGGCCAACGTTCAACAATTAACCTGACCGCGTTCAAATTAGTCCGCGGCACGCATTACTGCGAGCGTACTATCTCTTATAATACCTATAATGTAGTACCTATTTTTCAATATATTGAACTTTATAAAAACCCAATAAAACATACATGTGACATTTTAGTATGAAACGCGTCGAATGGTACGTATCTACATATGTACATACGTATGTACAAGAATAAAATTTATATAGGTAGGATTTTTTTACATAGCTTGACTAGTTTCGGATCTATCCTCTCCTGTCAGAATGGTTCTGCACACACACTTTTGCCTAGCATGATACAATATCGATTTATGACATAACAACATTACAGATATTACAATACAAATACATGTTTTTGATCATTTAGATCACAATATAAGCGTAACTAGCGAAACGTGAAAGTGGACTACACTCCACTGTCTATCTCTTTGGGAATTAAAGGTGTGATGTTACGTATATGTCCCATAATGTAGACTCACAGTCTCACAGTCACATCACTGGCCTACGTGATACAAAATACTAGTAGTTCATAAATCTTACACGCACATAGAAGAAGCCACGCACACATACAAACACGTGTATCGTACAATTACGGGATATTTGTTACTAGTGTGTTTTAATACCGGTTTCATTGAATATACCAATATATCCGTGAATTTCGGCGGGAAACGATTAGTTAAATGACAATTAAAAGTGGATTAGTCTGTTTACTGAGGCGGCACTAAATCGGCCTCGGTATCGGAAAACGCGATTCAACCGAATACGACGTACAACAATACGCCCCTAAAACCACCCTCAATTAGTCGGTAACAAACGAGCTACCCAATAAGATAATAGTGGGAAGAACGAGTATTAACATTCGTTTGTTTGTCTTTAGATAGCTTAGTGGTTAGACGAGTTCAGGCTCCCACTAGAAGTGTTTTGGGTTCAAATCGTTTTACAAAATTATATGCGTTTTATTATCAATTTGTGAAATGGACAAGGAATTTATTGTGAGAAAACCTGCACATCTTACGTTTGTCTATAAAGTTTGTTAAGACGCGCAAGGTAAATTAACTCCTACTTGACCAACAAGACATATGTATTATATTCTTAATCCTTCTTATACTAACAAAAGACTCGTATGAAACAGTGAACGTTTAAAAGGAGTTAATGATGATTACGATGATGACTAATGATGATGACAATGATGTCTTTATTTTAATTAATATAAGTAGTAAACAAGGCACTAAAGCCCTTGCACACGATGTGAATACTGCATTCGTCATATGACCTAACCTGCATCCAATCTCAAATTCAACTAAAGTTGTTCGGATCGATACAATTGCGAGGTCGCCCTTGGGTACTGAGTTGGTGGGTACATATTTCAGTATGCATGCATACATACCTTATGAATACAGTTCTGATATACGTATCATGAATCATTCTCGAAGTGGTTTTAGCAAGCGAATACTCAATTATTCGAAAAGTTTGATGCTGCGATTTTGGAATTAGCAATCTGTGAGACATAAATACGAGCATATACATAATATATACGTACGAGTATATAGGTGGCAATCATTTTTGAAACTAATAAATTAAGTAATTTGTTGTCATAAATAAATGACTTCTTATTGATAAGAATTTGTAATAAAAATTGAAATGTAAATATAATGTAATTATAGTATGTATTGAACTTAACTTTTTTTATAATTATTTTGAGCAATATTTTAAGATTATCAAAATATAAGTTTCCTTTGAGTATCTATTTACTTATTTTCTTCTTCTTTTAATACGTACATATAATATATTCTTAACATCATAAATAACGCCGTAGAAGTTACGGGCATCGAGGTCATTGTTTTAAATTCTCTTGCACTCTGACACTCTATCGTATGTAAAAATGTTATAATGTATACAATTTGTCAATTTTTTAATTCTTTACTTTATAGTAAGCTACTTCTACATTATTTGGAGTCAAATGGCCGTGTATGAAGCTGTGCCAATATATTATTAATGTTACATAGTGTATTCGCCCGACACAGAGAGAACGGTCTGCGAACTTAATGCCATTAGAATCTCAAAAATGGGAAAAAATACAGCTACAAGAATATGATGTATTTATGAAGATAAACGAAAACAATTTACACGGCGTACACGAGGATAGAACAACCAAAAGCCTCATTCCCCAGTAATCGGTAGGTATAAATATTTAACAACACCGAAAGTTTGAAAAAAAAATACATATTCGTTGCTATTCACCTGTGAAGACTTCTTTCTACTTATTTTGAAATATAAAGATGCTAGAACTTCAACAACATTGAAATAGTTTACATAAATATAGATGTATATTTTAGTTCACGGTCAGATGTTCACATTAAACTGTTGGAAAGACTGTGTTCTGTCACCCCTAGCGGCTCTACCGTGTAGCCTAGCCTAGCCAAGCTCTAGCGTGTAGTAATTTGTTTTATTTTAACGCCTAGCAACCATTCATTCGTGACGGTGAGAATATACACCAAGCGAAACTTTACAACGTGGCCTTTTATTTTAGGTGTTTTTTTTATGAACTTGACTGTCTTTGTTGCTTATGTTGGTTGCAAGCGCGGCGGCCGATTGAGAGGTCCTGGATTCAAATTCGGATTCGTTCACTATTGGATTTTTGTCACTTAGATTTTCTATTATTAGTCGGAGTCTGGATGTGTGCTCTGTATATGGCAATATACTCACCATCTATTTAATAGTGGGACGTGAACGTAACTAGTGAAACGTGAGAATGTTCTAAACTCTTCTGTCTAGCTCTTCAGGGATTATTCGCGTGATGGTACGTATAATGAATGTAAACACAAGCGATTCCTTAGTGAGCTGTGAATTGTTTGTATGGATTGTATGATATTGCATGTATTGTATGAATGTGTGCTCAATCAACATCTTTTAGATTGGCGCATTTCAAGCCATCACTCATCAGATCCCAGTTTGTATACCTCAATGAAAAAAAATTAAAACTGTCATTTGACATTAGAGTAAACTGAAATTAGTGAAACAACGAACACACTGAATTATGAATTCAATATTTAAATAATAGTTCCAAAGTCATAGCTAATATTGGCTGCGGACCAGTCATGCAAATACATGTTCAAACTAAACACACGTGATTAGACCGCATTTGAATTTCAATCGAATAGCTTATTTTATAGCTGTATAAACAACTAGTTTTACGTTATACGAACAGATAGTTTTACGTTTCAATTTTTAACATAAAATCATGCATGTATTGGGTAGGCAGAGGAGTGTAGTACATTTCCGCGATCCATCAGCTATATGCCCCACCCTTTGAACAGTTAGTCAGCCTATTGCCATACACCGGGCACAATCCAGACTTCGTGCTACTACTGGGAATTCAAGTTACCATATTTCTATTTAAACGGAAAAAAACAAAAGCTTAACTTCACGCCTCTAATACCCGAAAAGATAGGTAAGGGAGTGTAGTACACTCCCACAACCTATGCTTCTATTTACTTCTATAATGTAATTGTATATGTATGAATTCACTTAATGTTAAGCGATCGCACCAATTGTCTACCCTTATAATGTCGATACGAGTGTGTGTCTAACCGCAAACCCAGAGTTTAACTTGAGATCAATAATACACAAAGGGGGTCATGCTCTAGTCCTTGTGTCTGTCCAAAGACGCAATATTCCTCAGTAGAATGACAGGTACATACAGCGTTAAAATTCGTAGTTCGAAAGGAAAACATTAAATAATAATACCTAATACAACTGTCTACCCGCAAGTGGGCAACGTGGCAGACTATGGCCTTAACCCTTTCATTCTGAGAAGAGACCCACGTTCCAATAGTGAAACGATGAAAGGGTCGGAAAAAAATACAATAATAAAATAAAATAATTTTAAAAATATACATTAAATATTTTTTATGGTGAGTGTTTACTTTCAGAGTTTAAACTGTGTCATTGTTTGGTAGCAGTTTCACAATAATTATATTAATTTGACGTAAATATCATGATAAAATTGAACCCTATAACATTAATGGCGTTAGTTAACGATCGACGAATATCGAGGACTTAAGATTGTAGGTAATAAATATGCGTAAACACCTACACGCAATATAGGTACATACATTTTTTTATATTGCAACACTGTACGAGATATCTACATATTTATAGACGGGCCGCGGCGTGGTATGAGGATATTATTTCTGGTATAGACGTTAATGGTATCACGTTACTTAAAATAAATTTCAGGGCGACGCCGGCGAGCTAGATAGAAACGTATACAATAAATATATCGATTGTTTGGTAATGGCAGAAAATAATAAAACGATAAAGAAGAAACATCTGGCTGGAATGTAAACTTGTGACGATATAAAAACTTTGATTCGAAATTTGAATTCACCGACTATATGAAACGCGCGTACTGCAGTTATTGCGAATGCAACGCTGACCGAATGAGTTGTCGAGCGAAACACCGCAAACTGTGTACTGAATACGTACCGTGCACGCTCTATTCAATACGGTATTCGGTACAAATTAAAAGCAAACAGTACGTCGGGAACTGTACATTTTGCAGAGTTCGTTCCTAAGATTTGAGACCTTAATATGTGAAGTTACTATAGGAACGAATAGATCTGAGTGGAAATTACATTTTAACTATAATATATAGACAGACGTTAGTGACCTTCAGTGGCTAATTGACATAAACTATATGACTCATCTAGTTGCGCTGCCTTAGTTTTATTGAGCTACATATATTACATATCCAATAAGTAAATTAAGAAACTATTACTTAATTTCTAAGTTATATAACACATAACTCACAAAGAATATAATATATATCGTGATTCCATTACGTTAAATATACATACGTACCTATATGTAAAAGAAATGCTTAAAAATTAATAACTATGATTTTTTATAAACTCAGAGATGCATCACTAGTAAATCGAAGTTCACATACACAATGTATACACTAATTTAGATTGTGAACGACCAGTTGGAGAGCAACAACGCTATAAAACCATTAACGGTTGGGCAGAACAGGGGTTAGGAGACCGCAACATTCCACCACTAACTGTTCGGTGGACAGCTGCCGTCTGTGGCGTCTCCTTGTTGAACGGGATCAAGTTGAAACACAGTGTACATTCGACGTATAGATCCCACGCAAAGTTATTTATGACACTTGTATTTATAAAATATCATTGTTCTTTAATATGCAATGTTGTAATTCACGCAGATTTAGTGTTAACGAAATTAATAATATTAGTATTTTGACGCTGAATTCAAACTAAATCGACTGTACGATGTGAAAGTTTGCACAAATGAGCCTTAACGAGGGTTACGATTAAACAAATCTATAGGCTATTAAGGAGTTGGGTGCGTACTACACGAATGCGTTTGTACGCTTAGTGGACATTTATAGCGATGTGTAACCACAATACAGCGGCACACTTCAGTTCGGTGTGCATGCTGTGTGTGTGTGTATGTGTATAACTATTGAGTGCTGTGCTGTATATGTTCGCGGTTTATAGATAGCGCATTACAAAGCATGTATAGACTCGAGTTACACATGTCACAGCCTCTAGTAATTAACCGTGCAATTATCACGATCGCTGGCAACCGCTTCACTGATAGCATCGTAACAATGAAGTTGCGCTTTCGAGATTTAATTGTTGACTATAACAATTCATTGACTACAGCAGGAGTTTTAGAAGTAAATGCATAAACGACATAAACAACTACATGGAACGACAAAAGCATTGTGACGTCATTTCAAAAACCATGCGGTTGAGATAGTTTAAACATCTAAACTAATAAAAAGAGAAAATATATTATTGTTTGTTTGGATTGAATAAGCTCTGAGACTAAGGGAGCGATTTGAAAAATTCTTTCACCATTAGAATCCTTCACTAACCCAGATGGATATAAGCGAAAAAAAAAGTAAAAAAAAAAAAAAATAACTAAAACAGGCATAAAAATAATTTCTTTATAATGTACTCTTTCTTAGTAACCCTCGACACAAAAAGAAGCGTGTGTTTGTATTAGAATTTATAATTATTGAATTTTTAAAAAAATACGGGCCGCAAGTAGATTATCCTTTCTGAGATTGCATACGGCCCACATATTTTGTAAAAAAAATGCATAGAAATTCACAAATAACACTTCACCCAGAGGTTATTTGAAATTAATGAAAAGAGTACAAATATTGCAACTGTATAACTGGCGTTATCGGATAATAGTGATCTCATTACTCTACACTAATGTATGGTAATGCACTTACGCGTTGTTTGAATGTATGTAACTATATAGTGGTAGTTCGATTAGTTTCGCATGTAGCCTCAGTACGACCAGTTACGAACGAAGACAACATCAGATTCGATTGTATTCATGCACACCGACACCACAATTCGATTTCTGCAATTGATCTTAGCCAAGTTCCACTTCAAACGAACCCCTTTGTGTGGTCCGTTTGTTTCATTACGAGTTGTAATTTTGTTCCAATACGGATCCTACTCTACTAATTAGATTTAGTTTAAAACTGGATACAACTTTGAGACCCTAATTTTGCGCTATCCGTTAGTACCAATATTCTCGAATTAATTAAATTAAAACTATCATTCAGGCGAGCACTTTAATCGTTTAAATTGCTAATAAGACAAAACTAAATCAAGTTAGTCTGCCTCGTTGGCCGTGTTAGTTGCAAGCGCAAGATGTAGAGATCCTGGGTTCAAATCCCGCGTCGGGCACTATCAGATTTTTCTGACTTGGATTTTGTAGAAGTGGTTCGGAGGCTGGATATATTTCCGGTGTAAGGAATTACCACCTAGTCCTTAGTGGGACATAATCGTAATTGATGAAACGTGGGAGTGTTCCACACTTCTCTGCCTACCATTTCGCGGATTAAAGGCGGAATGTTACGTAAAGCAAGACATCACTATACTCACGTACATTTGACATTACAATTGTAAAATTAATTACAAAATAGAGAGCCGACAGAACTAGAGACATGATATGACTCTTTTAACAGAGTTTCGAATGGAACATAAAATAATTGCTCGACAAACTTCAAAATTTTGTGTATAATCCATATTTAATTAATATCGTACCAAATCCATTTTATGATTATAATTTAGTAATACGAGACACGTTCGTTTTATCGAAATGAAAATTAAATTAATGAAACACCCTTAACCCGATGGAATTCGGTCAAGGCGAAAGTGTAACACGGCGTATGTCGACCGAAATTAACACGCACGGACGGAGCGCTCAAGTCGAAGGGATAACCGATTGTGACACAGTTTATCTTCACTAATTCATTTAACTATAACACGACACAAATGTACCACTAATGTAACGTCACGCCTGTAATCCCCGAAGACGCAGGCAGAGGAATGTAGTACACTCCCACATTTAACCAGTGACATTTACGACAATTTACGTTCAACTATGGAATAGGCGGTGAGCCTATTGTCATACACCGGGCACATTTCCGGACTCCGAGCCACTACTAGAAAATGTACATTATAAAAATCCAGTGCTGGCCGACCCGCGATTTCCGGACTCGCGATCGGCGGTCCCGCTTGCGACCAACACGACCAACGAGGTAGTCCACGTATTTTCTTAGAACAACTAAGTGGAGGGCGCGCAATTATAATTCATAGTTTACCACGTTATTCTAACATGTCGTCGCTCATCGAACAACACCGAACAACACTTTGACTGCATTTACATGGGATTGAAACGATTTATTAAATTAATTATTAATTAAGAGAGTTTATTATGAGGCAGTTTTTTGTAAAATTTGAACTGTTTGTAGATGATAAGTACCTACTGTGGAATCTTAATATTTACATTTTTACTTTATTCAATTCTTATTTTTTATCTAATTTCGTTCAAAATAAATCCAGGGAATTTTTAACTTCAGCGGTGCGGTTCGATAAGAAACGATGTGACACACACAATTTACACATAAATATCTACATACACACAGGTACATAATATACGTGCAAGAGTTGTGGCAATTATTATTATAATTACATTGTTATTGTATCGCTGGATCGGGCCCCTCATGGGGTAGGCAGAAGGCCTCGAAGCTAAATATCTCTTGCCTTACGATTTGTCCTGTAAATACAGGAACTAAATATAGCTTCGCCTGATCATTTTCTACACTCATCGAGCAAATTAGAAGGACGTCGCCGGCAGACTCTTCTGACACGATTAGTTCCGACTCAATCTAGGTGAGTACCAAATAATGTCTGCCTAACATTCGACGCTTGTAATACAATAGTGCCTTGTTTTAAGCAATTTATTTGTTTCGCATTTTCGATTCGTAATTTGCTATATGTTTAAATACTCTCGTAATAAATAACCGGAGCTCTCGGACTTTATGAGATAGTACCTAGATTGCGAACGATCTCTACGGTCAAACAACGCCGGGAGCGGTCGGTCAACCGCCTGAAAAGAGATCGTAAGTGGCAATTTTTTACAAACGTTTCCGATGTTCGCGAGACAAATAGAGTAGTTGATTATTATCAGTGTCATATGTTTAACTGTTGTTAAAATTTGTCGCAAACTAACAATGTAATATCACGCCTGTAATCCCCAAAGCGGTAGGCAAAGGGGTGTAGTGCACTCCCACGTTTCGCCATTTACGTTTACGTCCCATTATGGAATAGGTGATGAGCCTATTAAAAGAAACATTCCAACTACATAACAGTAAGAAATAAAAATAACCCAGAACGGAATGGGTTCTTTCACGACCTTAATACCAAACTGTTATAATTACATTAATGTGTGTAATTATACATAAAACAGTTATTATTCCAATTAATATGTGCAATGTAATTACAAGTTGGGTCACGATCGAGCCGATAATCCCGTTCGCCTTCACAACGACAGTCGATAAGCCAGTTGAAGTCTAAATTTAATATTACGTCGTAAATAATTCAGGGCTGTACTAATGGAGTCCTGTCAGAGACTTATCGTATCACGCGAACAACTCATAAACGCTGGTGGAATATGTAGGTATATATATACCTTTATATATTACAAAATTTTTAGTTGCCTGTCAATGTAATTTAACATATATATTTAACATATAACATTTTTGGGGTGATAAATATATCATATAAAAATTCTATTTAATTGTAAGCAAAATTATATAGTCCCGTATGTGTATAATGTATATTATGAATACATATAAAATGCCAACATGCCAACTTTTCGAATCACAACTACGTTGTTATGTATGTTCGACGGTTTGTAAGGGCCGTACATTTTGAACGCAACTATTTAATCTTGGAAATCCAGAAAATTAGATAGAAAAAGAGTACGCGTTGGGCTTAAAACAGTCGATTTAATTCAACAAAACAGTGATCAAGGAAGGCGTGAAAAAAGTCCTCCTTCAAAGATAAAGATCAAAAAAGAAGATAAAATAAAGATACATGAAATAAACATGTGTTCGATGCACATCATTTGTCTACAAATGGAAGCTGTTAACAATCCCACCACTGCGCAGGGTACAGACCTGGCGGGGCGCAGGTGCGGGTACTCCTCGGTGCTGGTGACGCGCACGTCCCACACCCGGCGCCACGCCTCGTACAGCGGCTCGTGCGCCGGGTACACGCCCGAGTGGTGCGGCGACACGGAGTAGCACGAGTTGGTGGGGATGCCGTGCTGCAGCGCGAACTGCTTGTTCAGCGTCATCTCCGCCTCCAGTTGCGACACGTTGTTGTACAGGTGCGGCTGCTGGTGGTTCCACATGTGGCAAAACCTGGCGAACGCACTCCGCGTATTAATATCTAATGTTACATGACGTCACGGCTGCGTTTCCCTGAAGGTGTGACGGAGGGGGGTAGTTTTCCTACGTTTCACTTTTTATGTTATACATATATCCCTTATATTTGTGGTGAGAGATGACAATAGGTCATAC
>DWTO01001161.1:0-17153 GCA_018244755.1 Jemadia pseudognetus
GTTCGACCCGGGAATCGAACCCGGGACCTCCCGATCGTCAGTCGCACTTGCAACCAACACGACCAACGAGGCAATAAGTAAGTAAATAAGTTGACTTATTGTCGAAATTATATATACATATATATAAATACTCCACTGCCTTGTTGAGCGAGTGGTGGTTGTAAGGGGGACTGATGATCGAGAGGTCCTGAGTACGATCCCATGGTCGGGCACTATTGGGGTCCTAACTTGAAATTCCTAGTAGTAGCTCGGTGTCTGGATTTGTGCCTAGTATATTGCAATGGACTCACCCTCTGTCTAATTGGTGAAACGAGGGAGTTTACTACACTTCTCTACCTATCTCTTCGGGGATTACCGGCGTGATGTCGCGTTTGTAGGTACTGGATACATTTTGTTTGTTAATACAAATATTGTACGCGGATCTAAGGCAAAACCGCGACTCAAAAAAATTCATTACCATGTAAATGCTATGAGGGTACATGTCTACAATAAACATATTTTGACTTTGAAAATGCTGATGACCAAATAATATTTGTTAATTTAATAGTTATGCATCTTGGAAAATATGAATAGAAAATTGTCCACAACTCTCGCGGCCGATAATGGAGTCCCCCGCTGTCGCCACCCGCCGTCCCTAGTACCTTGGCAGCGTGTTAATAATAAAGAGTAAATCTATTAAGTACATCGTTTTATTGGGAAATTGCTCACACTAATACCACCTTTACAGCTAAGTGTATAAGTCCCGAAACTGTGTAGACAATTTTCGGTAATAGCGTGGATGAGCTTTTCCCAGAACTGTTTACGGTCACGCCTCGTCATTATGCGTTAACGACATTTGATTAGATTCCGGCGACTTGTTTCTAGCGAAGGTGTTAAAAATAATACAGTAAAAGTTAATAATACGGTAATGTTATTGGGTACCAAACTGTTATGAACGTGTCAAATCACATGCATAGATCGGTAACGTAGTTTTATATCACGATTTTTAAAATATTCATTTTATGTATGTTGTATTATTAGCTTGTAATGATATTTATTTAACGTCCCATATGTCTTTTCATATGGTCTATGATTTAAGAGTCATATTAAAATATACATGAGGAAACGGAAACGAAACATTCACAAGCTTATCCTTGTTGTATCATTATACTTTATTTTAAAGTACTGAATTGCACTTTCGTATGACGATATTGTAGTATGCAGAATTTTCAAATTCAGTGGAAAGTTGCCGTAAACTTAACTTTATTTAACAGAGACGGCAATTGAGATAAACTGATGATGACACTAGAGCATTGGTTATTCTGTAAAGGTTTTTTTAATAACTATAATAATGTTTGTTATTTTATTTTGCCCCTGTTACATTGTAAAAGTAAATTGTAACTCTGTAAGTACACATATATACGATAAAAAGCTTCCCTAACAACACGAGCCGATACGATTGGTATAATAACCATATTAAATAATGTCTCCATCTAATATCAGTATCGTAAAGCGGAAAAGTAATAATATTTCCAACGTAAAAGTAGCAATAGATTTGTGGCTTAGAATTCAGTCAAAACTCAGGGGTCATTTCTGGTCATTCTTCATACCCTGACACGCAGGTAATGATGATCTAGTGTACATTCATTATACTTACTTTTGGAGGATTACAGGCGTGATGTTATTTATGTTTTATTTTAATTATTATCTTTCGAACCACAGGGAATAGTTGTACCGACTCCATATTTTGTGCATTCGTAAGACATATTAAATAAACGAAAATACCAGACGACAATTTTAATGCAAGTATAGCAAATAAAATCATGTTACATCTTTGATCACGGGATACGTTGCGATGGTGGCGCCCTCATTTTTCCCTACTCTAGCGAACCGTAGCTAATCACACAACTGTGACAATCGAAACGCATCAAGCGATTCTAATGGTAGGTAATAAAATTCTCGTTTAAAATTAGACCATTTGATATGTACTTACATCCTAATCTCGTTGAATATATTCGCGTGCTCATGTACGCACACTCCCACCCACACATACGCACAATCACACAGACGCGAAATCACACAGTTTTATATTCCGCTCCGATGTCGGACCGTAAAACGTAATGAACAACAACAGCTTTCATATCGTATCCTAAGGTTGTACGCGCTATGTCGTATTTGCATGATAATGGCGGCCCGGTAAGCGCGCACCCAGCAATTACCGGTAATATACATATGATTCTCTATATAATAATAGAGTAATAACACAATATTGTTCGCTCGCAGTGATTTGTTGCCGTGCTTCATTGAATACCTTTGTTGCCGCTCGCGTATTGTTCACTTGTGCAGTGCTATTTGTGACTTGTAAGTAAACAAGACGAATCCAGCCGTCGATTATGGATAGCGATAAAGTCGCCGTGTTATTAAAGCCGTAATAAGCACTTCCATTATTTTGTACTCTTCTATTGAAACTGTTCTGTCCGTACTCGTCTTCAGCAGTTACTTTGTTAGCGTGGAATACTTAATGTGTGCCGCAAAACTTTTCGCTCAATACATCAGGAATATGCTTTGTGTTTATCCATAGTTCTAAGTGTTTTCATATTGTATGTAATTGTAACGACTTACATTTTAAAATTACAAGTATTCTTTCTAATTTAAAGAATACTCTACGGTAGGCCATTTCTCGAGTATTCTTAGTCCCCGAATATTCATTCAACATGTCAATTTTTATCATCAGCATATGTAACACCCCTTGCTGGAAATAGGCATACTTTAAATGGTTTCTGTTCGTAATGCCGTATAAGTTTAAACAGCTTTTTCTGACATTTTCCAATTAACAACAGTGTACAAGTCTCTGGTGGCGCTAGAATAGTCAGTACTAAATACTACAACATATATAACAGATATCATGACAGTATACATAATATATAATATTGTATTTCTTTGTACATATTATGACTGTAATATTCATTGACATAAATTTGTTTTGTAACTTTCTTAAAAGTGAATATTTTCTTGCATTCAAATACACTATACTTTCCTGGCTGCTGTTTAAGTGGATTAGTTTTTACAGAACAAGATATGAATTTTATTTTCGCTTCTCCCGAGGTACGATCCGCAGAAATTCAAGAACTAAGAAAACTCGTCTCCCATCCGACATCTGTCTTATTTTATTTAGATTATTTTACTCAAGTAAATGGCGCCACGAAACTGATCTTCATATTTTGAAATATCACGAAAAATTCTTATGATTCATTGTGCGTACTTTATATAAAATTTATTTAAATGTACATAATGAAATATTACATCGTTACGCTATGTCAGTTTACACAATTATTTTAAGAAGATCATATCAAATTTATTTAAATAAGAGTCTTAGGTTGACAGGCGTTATAAGTAATATACAGTGAGATAAAGTCATTAGACACATTAGGTGAAAGCCAAATAAAGGTCACCGTTAAGAGCATGATCCATTGGCGAGCGGGCGAACCAACGGTATTACATGTTGGTATGCTTGTTTTCGTTGTTGATTTATCGGCAACCTCAGACACGTTAACATCAAAATTTTGTGCATGTACATATATGTTGAACATTTGGGTTCTAGAAACGCATCAATTATAGTAAGCGTCCTAAAATGAACTACGCATGCCTTGCTCTTCATCTACTTCGTGATTAGTTTCCGCGATGCAGAGAATCGTGACTTCTTCGTGTTAGTCCTTTCTATATGCTGTTTCGCCATACGCTTGCCTAGAAAAAATCTATTACGCATTTATTTTGAAGAGTCCTTGTTTTCAAGCGTTTTATGCAGTGGGATCGCAAATATCATATAATAAAAAATCTTCTTCGGTCTTCCTAGTACTTAGTTAATAGTTCAGCTTGTCGGCTCGCCACCGGGCCCAAGGCTTAATCGTCAATGTGTCACTGGCACTAACATCACACACACCGGCCGATATTCTCTTATGAAATTAACACCGCTTATCTCAATGATGAATTTTATGGGTTTTATCTACGAGGAAATGTGTGTTTGCCTTAATTCTTTCATGTGACGCCGCGGAAGATCACATCGCGCTTCGTAGGCACTTGTGAAGTGAAAAGTTTGGAAGTCGACTTGAATACATCGTTCGCAGACGGTGTACGCAGTTAATATGTTATTTCGTGCACAGCAGCGACACAGATTTATTAAGCGAACATTCCAGAGGGAAGGTATACCTATAATCGCTTGTTACTGTTCACAATAATCTTTGAGAGTTATCTTACTAAAGATCTGCATTTTTAGACCAAATCTTTTTTATGATACCGTTAAAAATGTATCGGATAACTTTCATTTAAAATTTAGCTAGGCAAGTCGACTGCAGACGGCTAAGATAAGATAAGTGCACACTTACCGTACGGACAACAATGGCTGCAGAATTGGCAAGAACGAACAGCTCGTTGAACGTAAGAAACTCTAAGCGAAAAGCAGCAAACGCAGCGTACGCCATTTTAAACTTTCATTTCGTTCGAAATTCGAATGCCTTTTCAATCTTTCGAAAGTCGTCTTTTCCACATAGCTTCTTTTTTTCAACAAAATGTCCTCTCGCATTATATAACTTGTGTAACCATGTGAGGCGTTTTAAATTATATCGCACGGAATGTGATATTTAACTTACGAACATATAAACTTATAGTTGTTTGCAGTTAAGGGCCAGAATCCCGTGAATTATTATCGAGTCCGATCGCGATCTGGGCGGATAGCGTATTCCCTATAAGGTGACATGTTTGTTACGCTTGGCGGCACCATTGACACCAATGTGTTTAAAATTAACGGTTATTATTATCGACTTTGATATATACCGTTTACGAGTACGAGCTGAGGCAACGTTGGTTTCATTAAAGACGATTTGGGTTAAGGATTTTATAACTACCGTACTACCTAACCATAAGTCGCTGTTAAAATTCAGGCTTACGTATGTACATCTAGAATCTTAAGTTTACCTGCCCACGTAAGTCTACGATTTACAACACTGGTATTCGGAGCAAAGTAATATTAATAAGTAAGAGGTACG
The DNA here is from genome assembly GCA_018244755.1 of Jemadia pseudognetus. NCBI lineage: Eukaryota > Metazoa > Arthropoda > Insecta > Lepidoptera > Hesperiidae > Jemadia > Jemadia pseudognetus. The sequence goes on from DWTO01001161.1 coordinate 5,022, forward strand.
ATAGAGTATGGGCTCATAGATTAAGTCAGAGAGGAAGTTACGTTATTTACGGATTGGCGCTTTTCCTACGAGAGCATCCGGACCGGTCAACCTTTAGCTTCGGTCCCAATGGTCCACGGACCGTCTTCCATGCTACATTTATTTCACTCACACACTAAATCCGTTTTCTATTAATGTCTATTCCTGAACGATCAAAAAATCTGCTTTTTCTTTGAATTGATAAGAATTGTGAGATTAAAGTGTGGCGTGATGTGCCATTTATTTCTTGCACTTATAATAATTTTGGAAATGTTTCCGTCGCCACCGGGAACGAATCCAGACTCAGAACGACTACTAAGAAATATTCACTCTAACGTTATTTTACATGTCGACTCACCTATAAACTCATCGCGATTCTAATGGACCAAATAGCACCTTTTGCATAAATGCTGTTTCACTGAGCCGTGTATTAACTGTTCAAAACGAAAATTGAATTAAAATTAGTGAGACAACAACCTAAATAATAAGATTAATAAGTAAGAAAGCAGGTATCATTCGAAAATTATGATGAATTGTTATAATATACATTTAATAAATATCGTGTTAAACGACCACCGCATATTAATTGAAAAGGGAAAAGTTAATCAAAGATACAAACACGACAGCCATAAGACATGGAACCAGGATAATTCTTAAAGACACAATCATTTTGTACACAAAGAGATCGTGGCGCATTAAATAACACTTTCCATATATTATCCATCGCAATTTGAACGCGATACGTGCGCCCATGTGTCCGTCGTAAAATTATAAAGCGCTAACGCTTGAACTTGGCCTCTCGGACATCCGATACAAACGCGTTATTAGCACAACGCGAGAAAAAAGTAAACCCGTTCGCACACCCACGCGGTCCTAGCGGGCTGGCCAGCTAGGGCTGTCTATGTAACAATTATAAAAAAAATTTACAGCGAAGAAATATGACCCAAGTTTTTTAAACCTTAAACTTTTCAACGAAAATATTTTTACTGACAGAATTTAAATTCAGGGTTGGGCTTTATTGGATTTTTCTTACTAAGAATTTCTAGTAGTAGTTCGGAGTCTGGATATGTGATCGGTGTATGGCAATAGACTCACCACCTACATTATAGTGGAACGTAATGGTATCTAATGAAACGTGGGAATGCACTACACTCCTCTGTCTACCTTTTTGGGATTATAGGCGTGATGTTGCGTAAAATGTTTTGGCTTTTACAATTGACAATTACGTTAATTCATTGTTAATTTATTCGTCTTAAATTACAAGCTGTGGCCGATATCTGGTCTATTATTTTTCCGAGTAAAATTTATTATATTTTACCTACTCTGGAGATTTTAATACAATCATTGCCAAATTTCGTTTTTGTAACAAACTCTTGTAAAGCTTATAAACAGTTATGTGGCAACCCTTAATTGTGACGTGTATTTAAAATTACTTGTTTATTGCTCCAGCACCGAACCCCGTCGAAAGCGAGATACATCGAATTTACTAGCAATACTCATATACATTTTTTATTAACTCCGGATATTATGGGACTCATTTTAATACGAGAATGAGGTTATATCATTATTATTATTAAAATAAAAGTAAGATAATGACACGGTTCTCCCAAGCTTATAACCGACATGAAATTTTAAATGTCATATGAAATAGAATGGACACTTTAACCGGTTTATTAGATTAGATTTTGAAACATTTATAGGGAAGGGCTTACGTTTGATGGTGTATATCTAATCTAAACGACACCCCTTATAGTAAGTGATCGCCGTCACCTATAAACAATTGCAGTAGCAGGCGAGCCGCCATTGTGTAACCAACCTTATTTCTATTTGAATTGATTAGAACACATTGTCATTATCTGTATATTAATACCATTTTTTTTTCTTATAACTAAACACTTAAAAGCTTTGTTAAGCTATTAAATCTTTCATCATTGTTAATCAATTATCGAATGTGGTAGGAATTAGCGCGACAAACGTGGAATACATTAATAAAAAAGCTACCATTAAAACGTTTTAGCTCAACGTTGTGGTACAAATTTTTTAATAATTCCAAATCAACCAGCATTTTGACTTTTTGCGTGACCTTTTAGACATTAAAATCTTATTCAAAAACAATATGTTGAATAATTGAGATCTGCGTGTTCATTACTCAAAGATTGATATTCTAATATTGTAATATAGTGTTTGTATTCATTCGTTCGTAAGAGACTAAAGACCCTGACCTCATATTAGTGTGTCGGTACAGTCGTTGCTTTATAAATGATATTGAGCCGAAGCAATTAAATTCCTTAATGCATCACGACCCAGTGAGCCGCCGACGTAATGAACTGCTATTTCGCTACTAATACTGAGGTCAGAGATATAACGTCTCGATGCTCAAATTAGATTGTATAGTGGTTTAATTTTAAGTGCATAGCATTAAAATTAACTAAAACCAGATTCATATTTCAAATTAAAAATAACAACTTCATCATAGACATTGTCATCATTCCAACCCATGGAGCTCCAACATAGCCTCAACCCACGATTCTCTGTTCTTGTCTCCACTGATTCCTCGCAGCACTGGGCGAGTATTATGGGAACTTCGTTGCGTATTGTTTGGATAAAACTTAGTTTCTACTTAATCGCATTCCACGTACACATTCTTAGAGACATGCTAACTCAACAAACGTGTTTAATGCATTAGTAGCCTTAATTCACAATCACGGATTAAGGCTTCGGGCTAAAACGGAACATGTAATATGTATATGTAGGTATAATGATAATAATGTATGAAAAAATGAAGTATTTAGTTATGTATCTTATTTTGTGCATGTATGCAAAGAGGTTGTTGATGATAATTTAGTCTTTAATCGCAGTTAGGACTCAATGTCACTGAATACATACGGACTGCTTCTCGGACATACGTAATATGTGTATTTGTGTCAGTTAATAGTCCAAGATTGCATTAGTAATATTCGCAGTGGAAAGCGAAAGCGACGCAAGCATAGATGTATCAATTTGTACACTAACAAACGAATAACTATGTGGGACTGGATTTTTTTTATTACTATCTTTTTTTATTAATCGTAAGTTTTTAGTAAGTGGAAACCGTTCGCTCTTCGGCGTTAACCCTCCACGCTACACCGACGGGACCTTATTTAATATCCTTTTAGGTCGAACTTTTAGGTGCGTACCATCTCATTTTTCACACGACCAACTCCTTCAAGAATTGCCTCTTGGACCGCACTTTAATCTACCGAAACTTACGATACCCATTAGTAGTACACCTTTCGATCCCGCGATCTATTTTAACACTTTTTTTATAGTGTGAGACCAGAAAACGTCAACCGTATTTTCCCGAATTTCTACTATTAGGATTTTTAAGTGCAAGACCCGTTATCGAACCCAAGACCAGTTACTCAGCACTTGCACTTGCAACCATTAGAACAACGAGGCATTGTGTTCAAATTAGATTCTATTGTCAAAACGAAGTCTTTCGAAGCTCCTTACGAGAGAGAAAGAACGCACCAATTGCCAAATATCTCTACCATTACAAACCTGACGATGATTACGAAATCGTTTTCTGGAAATACTCAAATTATTTTGCATGTACGGATACACAAGCACTTGAAGCGATTTAGTTCCAGGTTTAGTTCAAGTAGCCGGTGAGCGCGTGGACGCTGTTCCGCCGCCGACGGCTGACCCGCTGCGAGTACGTAGCTCAAATCGCGGGGCGCCTCGTATAATTGTATCGAGAGTGAACCATTAATATTAAAAGGCTATTAAATTTATTATTAAATAATTTCATCATTATATTATAAAGAAAGGACAACCCCGAATTTTTTGGACTTAAATACCAATAAGATGTTGCTTTCTTGTATATATTACATTGACATTTTGTACACATCACTTGATCCATGACAGGGACGAAATATGCTCCAAAGCACCTGTAGTTTGGCGGAGAAACGGGTGGTCAAACATGGGCATCGGTGTTTCCGAACATCTGTAATCTACGACTCTACAAAGCAAGGGTTAATGATCTTTTTCTAAATATGCGTGCTCCATCTTACCACGCATCTACGCTTTTCATCAAGCGCTCTCGTACCCAAACACTAGCTTAACATGTCATAAAAACAATAATCTTATCTAAGTCATAACAGACACATTTGTTACACGAGAGCGTTTAAAATCTCGTCACTTGCTAGTAATTACAACGAGGTAACTGTCCCGTACTCCGTTTGGCAAGCAACAGCTTGAATCAAACAGTATTGCAAGTTACTCGCCTCGTGTAAATAAACATTAATGTTCCCGCTGAGAACGTTATTATATCGACGAGAGGCCATTAATAAAGGATATTGAATACAGGTGAAGTCAATGAAACAGTATCGATACGGATTTATTTATAACCGCGCCGTTTCAGCTGTATGAGGGACAAGTAATAATTTTAGAAATGTTCGCCGTGCTTTGTATTAAAATAATGGCGTTGTATAAAAGCTCTTATTGCACTTTATTTTATGGTAATAAAATATGACGTCTGTCATATTTATGACTTTATATAGGTACCGGTTGATGGCTTTAGTTTCTTCATGTAAAAGACGATATTTTTTAGGATTTACGCAATAATTGCAAACATTTCATTTTCATTTAATTTTCACTCTCTTGCTTTGAGTAGAGAATCGTTTACACTTTGATTTTTTATTTATAATTTCTGAAATATATTGTTAGTTATTTGCTTTGCATGGAGAACGTAAATGGGAAAATAACACGAATATCAGGTACTATATACATACATATATAGTATGAATAAATTATACGTAATATTTTTATCTTCTTTTATTCTTTGTTTATTTGTATTTGTTGTGGTTAAAATAGGAGATAATTCTTAACAAAGCTTAAGGGTGTTGGTGGATATACATATGTATTTAAAAAATAATTCTATGTAATAATTGCATATTACAAGGATCATAAAATAATAATTAAAGTTATTACCTTGTATTTATCGTATACACCAAACCCCAGTATATCAAAGGCTTTAATGTGCCTAATTTAACTTTTAAACCAAAATCCAAATGTCAGTGACTTTCACCAATTACGAAACCTAACGTCTGGATGCTGGAATTTAAATGTTTCTGCATTTCAATGTGAAGTCATTGGAGGCATTACGCAGCCCACCGTCTGATAGACATGCATGCAAATTATTCTTAATAGAAATTGCAACAGACCTCGCCCGAGCGCGGACACTTGCTTGTTTGCTCTTGTGATTCCTTCCCGCCGCCTTCACCAGCGTGTAACAACTAGTAATCTGGCTTAATCTTTATGGATATGTCACTTAGATTTCTCTAATTCTAGCGTCTGTGTAATACTCAGTGTAACTTTTAAATGTGTAATTAAGTGATGTTATTTCCATCTCAGACGTGGATATATCTTCCTAGTAAAATTGTGTAACGCAATTATATATTATATTGTAAACGTGTTGTTTCAATGTTCGATTATATATAAGTATTATAAATTTTCTGTTGCTCTTCTTAGAACATATAGGTACAGGAAAAATTCACATTGCGGTTGCATTATTACGAATGCATTCTGTGCATTCTGCATCATAATCGTTTTCGGAATTGTCGCCAGCACATCTGTTTGTTCAGCTAAGAAGCACGTGAGAATTTATGCATTTCGTTCCATAAAGATTATTACATATTTCTATTAATCTTTATTATGTACGTTATCGTAATGGACTGTTTAAAATTAAATTCACTATGTCCTTCAATCTTAATAAGAAGAAGAAATAACAAAAGGCGTTTTTGAAATATTTCTTTCGCTTACATATCTACATTCATTAAACGTGGAAATCATAAAAAGTGGAAATCCCTAATTCCTAAGTACCTACATTATAAACTTACATTTATAAAATGTGCATTTAAGTAGGAAATATTAGAATATTGTTTTTCCTTACTTAAAGCGTAACAAATCACCTGACACTTGCGGGTTGCCGACCTGCTGCTCGTACATCACACATACCTTCTCTAAAACAGTGCTCAGTAGGAGCCCGATCGCAATCAATCATTCAATTACTTGCCCCACCTCACCCCGCACACGACGGCGTCCAGGGCCGTAAGTCAGGGGACAATTTGTTCGCGTTCCGCCCGCCTCGATTATGCAAATCGCCGGGATAATATCGACTCGGCTTGCGGGACTCTACGCACGTGAATATATGAGCTGGCTGATATATATCTTCGTTCACGGGACGTCACAAAACACGTCGATGGTAGAATATCGGTAGATATTGGTATACTAGAGATACAATGAGAAAATTCCATTGCATCTGTTCGATGCGATGACTGTGGAACAAGCATTGGATACTCGCTGCCGACATTGTAAAGCACCGAACATTACATTAAATCCGTAACATAGAAGTATTGTGAATGTCTTAAATATCAGTTTTTTTCATTATAACAACGAAAATAGTTTGATTTCTTCGTTACTCATAGGTTAAGCCTTGAATTGACCTGACTGTCATATCACCATAAATTACCCAATTGATAGTAAATCTATGATTAAACCAATGGCGTTTGTACATAACATTACATAAACTTAAACTGCTGTTGGCGCATCGGCGTGCACCCGTGTCGTAAACATCATTGCGTCCCGCAGACCCGTTGCAGCTGTTACAGAATATATCAGATTACGTAGTCGCACGTATTTACCAATTACAAGGCGTTCAGCATAAAATATAGCAATTACCAATACAGCTGTAATGCAAATAAAGATACATCTTTGATAATTTAATTTAACTGGATTTAATAAAAGTTGTGTGATGACTGGCGCCCGAAATACTCTTAATTAGCAGACATAAATCACAGAGAAAATTATGAAGAAATTTTTATACGTTTTCCATCACCGTTATTCATTAGTATGAAAAATCTATATCCCTATTTCACAACCCAACGCTAACATTCAAATAGATAATGACTGTTAATTCACAATACGAAATAAACTCTTAATAATAATATTATTCAAAATAATAATGGACCGGCGGCGACAGATTTATTGCGTTTCGCTTAATTATGAATTTCGCGTTATGCTTTATGTTAACTCTGTTTGTGTTGACGGCAGGATTCTGATACTGATTGGCCACCCACACGAGCCGAACCGGTCCAACATTAGTACCCACATACATGTGTATGGGAATTACTGAGAACAGTATGTTGCTCTTCAAAGTAGAACTAAGTAAGGATATTATGTTGCATTCCGTGTTTAAACGCTTACGATGGATCGTAGATGCGACTCGATTTGGTTGGTTTTTAACCGACTTCAAAAAGGAGGAGGTATTCAATTCCTTTTGTTTGAATGTTTTGTGTTTAGACGTATAAAGTATGATGTATAGTTTGATTGACATATGTGATTGTATTGATGGGAGTACCTTCCTATTTCAATTAGAAACAATTAGAAACATTTGCAATTTCTCTTCTGTTGCCTCGTGCTATATTAAAAGTGAGAAGAGTCGCGGGTGAAGGAACTCGAGTTCAAAATAAAACAGAAGTTGCGTCCAGCACACGGTCGTGTGGTCGCCGTCGTGATATGTCGCGGTCGTTAACATTAAAGGCTCTCCTTAAGCGCAGTAGCATAATAGGGGCTGAGGTGAGCCTAATGCTATTGTTAGTGTTCCAGCTATGCCATTTATAAGCGTTAATCCTGTAAAATTGCGCCAACATCCATTGGCCGTTCCTTGCGCTTTGAATGCAGACTGAGAATACTACAAATGCTCCAATACAAAGACACTGCTGAACTATTCGCGTTGCTATTTGAGATTAAGTAACAGTCGGTTGGATATGAGTTTGGAATGACAAACACAGACGTGTCCTGATATATAAGATTTCAAAGACAATGATTTTGTTGTTGCATGTTCTCAATGAAGATACGTGCCCAGCGGTGGGTTCATTAAATGCTTGTTAACTACGATGATATTGAGGATATTGCCGATGATGTTCTGGTCTCATTTACCTTAATCTTTAACTTTTTCAGCGATATTTGGCATATTCCATTCTTGCGGTCTACCATTATTATATTAAATTCATACTCCGCAGAGATTTCTTGTAGGTACTGTAATTATGAAAAAAACTTCCCAATCATACACACCAGTGTGCGTACGCTTGTAATTAGGTACAAAATGCATCGCCCACGGTGTTGTTTTCAAAATTGTTAACAACTACTGATTTGGCGGTAAAAATGCCCCAATGAACCATTGTGAATATCGCGAATATATGTGTGTGTGTGAATAGGTACCATTTCAGGGAAATATAGGCGTGATGTTATTTTATGTTTATACATAGCTCTGTGCGTTTTATTTAGTTTATTTGTAGTAAAATGGTCTCATAACTCGATAAAATAGCGTGTAAAAATACAGTCATTAGGGAGAGAGAAGGAAGCTGATGAGAAATTTATTTTCACCGTCACGTACCAAGTGTGAAATATTTTCACAGGAGTTTTCACTGAGGAATAAATCGTCGCTGGTCATCGTGGTGACAGCAGCGACCGTGCCGCCGCGGGCCTTCGCTTCATATCCGCATTTGCATAATCCCCTCGTGTGTATGCGCCGACGTCACGCCGACCGCCCCATTATACAATAATTCGTCGCGAGCGTTATTGCGTTCTGGGTGCGAATGTCGATCAGATTGCGATTTTCAATTATCAGTGACATTGTCGACTGCCTCGTTGGTCGTGTTGGTTGTAAGTGCAACTGCCTATCAAAAGGTCCTGGGTTCGATTTCCGGATCGGGCACTATAGAATTTTTCTAATTTAGATTTCCTTGTAGTGGCTCGGAGTCTGTATTTGTGCCCGGTGCTTGGCAATAAGCTCACCACCTATTCCATAGTGGGACGTAAACGTAACTGGTGAAACGTGGGAGTGTTCTGCACTCCTCTGCGTACCTCTTCGGGGATAACAGGCGTGATGTTACGATTGTTACTGACATTGTTTTTTTATGCTCTCTGCTTACCCCGTAAGATGCCAGAGGTGATGGTGTAATATTAGTCATAATAATAAGTTATTCCACAGAAAGCTCCAGATAGTTTAAGTTGATTGGTAAAAACGTTATTTTAAGTCCCATGATATAATATTTACTAAGTAGTTTTTTTTGTATGTAGAACTTTTATGTTACATTATACTAACTACTTTATTTTTTGTTGATAAATTTTGAGAAATCTAGATAATTCTATTAATACTAGTTAAGGTACTAGACGATGCCCATAGCGACGGAACTCCACGGCTCCAAGAAATGGAATGGATCATATAGAAAAGCCGCTTCAAATTTGTCGGTGTAATAATAGCTTTCGTCGATGGTATGCATCGATTTTCTGAATAATATCGATATTCCAATTATCATTCGTTGAATAACGTTTGAAGTCCAGCAGTAGGGATAAGATCACCGCGAATGAAACACCTAACTCAGCGAAGGTAACTGTGCTTGATGAAGATACTATCGCTGCGGATATATGTTATTTATTCTATGTAATGGATTAACGCATTTATTCTCCCTTTTGTCTACACCATAGTGAACTATTTTATCTGTCCACTGTTGAAATCGCCTGAGTGCTTTGTTGATTGGCATCATTGGCTTTGCCTGTTTTGGTTGTTGGGTTTGGCCACCAAACAAAAGACCGCGTCGTGCGAACGACGTGAAGTGCCCAAAACCTGGAACACAAGGGCGTTGAAGCGACCGAGAGCTTTGACAGTAACGAGTATTCATCGTTATATAGTATATCGTTCCAAATATAAACGTGGAAAGCGACGCGTGACAGCCCTGTCAACCCACGTAGCGATTGCGCAAGCAACAGCACCATTGTGCCCTGGGATCCTTTAAAGCGTCGTGCAAATTCAAAAGTCGCTTTCTAACCAAACAATGACGCTCATTGATCTAGCAAATGTGCCCACTTTCACATATCATTATTCTTCATAACGATCTCCGGGTCCCATTAGAAACGAGAGTACCAGTAACTCACGGTTTCCCACACGGCGCTTGCGTAGCCCCCTGTTGAGTTCACTAATCTCCTTAGGGGTTTATTCGGCTAATGATCCCGGAGCGCGACGAGTGTCGAAGCGAAACAATTTAAATTTTATATTTATTTCTTGTTCAATTGGAGTATAATATTTTTTATGTTTGGTTATGTAGCGTTGTAAAACATATGGAGGCAAAATTAGTCAATTTATTTTTTAAATGTTTATTCTTTGTTGGTTTGTATAGTTTGTTTGTTTGTACAGTTTGTTTGTTTGTATAGTTTGTTTAACCCTTTAGGGAACAAATAAACAGTGTTACCACCAATCACTACTGACCTACCATGACGGGTTCAGCTCCAGGTACGCCATATTATTAGCTATGTTGTCCCTTTTCTTAAACTCAATTGTTTTATCAATAAATTTTTTATTTATTTATTTTTTTCTTTATTAAATAAAAAGTTATTGGCACATCAAATTCCCTAAAAATATGTCAAATGCGTTTATGTGGTAATAAAAGAAAAAAAACACCAAAGAAATTTAAAAATTATTAAGTGAGTCTTCCATGTACACAGCCCTTAGCATTATAACTGTCTTTAGAAAAAAAAATATTGCGCTCATTTTATTCTTGATACTGTGTTATATAATAAATCAACATAATAAAATGATAATACAATGAGAAAAGATATATAATATCTGACAATATCTGTACACTTCCGAGCGACGTGGCTTCCATTCGCGGCGGACATACGAATGCTGACATCAAAGTGCGCGCGGACGGCCGCGGGATCGACGCGCGCGCCTGCATTATTCAAGCGGCGAGCAGTCGAACAGTCCCCGTATAATTACGACGTCGCATACATTACGACTCGCCGCGATGTATACGGCCAGCGATAAATAACATTGGACACTAAATTGTTTAACAAACTTCATATATGTGTAGTTACAGTGTATATAGATAATGCCTTATGTCGCCGTAACATAACGTACACTTCCCCAAAAGAGATTGGTAGAGAAATATTGTCCTCTCATTTTGGTAAGGTATGTTATTCGTCCCACGGAATGAAGGGTGGACCTATTGCCATGCCCCGGGCGCAAATGCCGACTCTGAGCCATTCATGGAGATTTCCAGATAGGAAATAAAAAAATCAATTTCAAATGTTAAGGAACATTAAATTCAATTTTAATTACATCAGTTCCTATGTTTATTTATTCATATATAAACGCGCCTGTATCTGGAAAATAGTCTAATGGTCACTATAATTATACTTTAAGACTCAATCGATGTAATTATTCTAAAATATCAGTCACTAAGTCATTACACTATAAGTAATATAAGTGCAATTTGTCGCGACTTATATAAATGTATTTTATTATTGCGAGTTGTTAATTAGAATATTGCCAACCATTACTCTTATATGGTTTGTCACAGATTAAGCTATAATATGCATGTATTATAGCAATGCAATTTATGTGTATTACACTATATGTATTTTCAATAGAAACGCCATAGTTACCGCACTCGTACCGATAATATATTTATCTTACTACGTTGTCAGAGCAGGACTTCTCGGCATAGCAAGACAGCGTCACGCAGATAAGGACTGCAAAGATACATATTACAGCATAGCTACCGTTTGTTGTAGCTTGCTATAATTTAATATTATAGCACAATATATTAATACATAGTATAGCTCCGTCTGTGACGAGCTTAAGGTGCTCTGCGGTGATGGACAAGTCGATCGAGTCTCCGCTGTGAAACAAATTAGACAGCGAGTAAGTACATAGTTGAAGTTGAATCTTCATTATCATTTCGCTTTATAAAGTAGAAATTAAAAAGTAAACAAATATGTATTTAGATTGACGCATTGGATTGTATCAAAGCATTTATAAATTTGTTTAGATAAATTAATAAACGCAAAAGATAATTTTGTCGAGTATATTTTATGGCATTAATTCAATGAATAAGTTTTGCATCTCTGTGTAAAAAATGTCTACTTTATACATATTTCTACATTACTTAAGATTAATTTTCGTGTTTTCAACATACATATGTATTTTATATGATTGCCTCGTTGGTCGTGTTCGTTGCCAGCGCGACTGCCTATCGGGAGGTCCTGGGTTCAAATCCCGGGTCGGGCACT
>DWTO01001162.1:0-17151 GCA_018244755.1 Jemadia pseudognetus
TTAGAAAAATTCTATAGTGCCCGACCCGGGAATCGAACCCAGGACCTCCTGATCGTCAGTCGCACTTACAACCAACAAGACCAACTAGGCAGACATAACAAATTGAGGTTATTCAAAAAAAAAGTCAGAAGATTGATAATATATTGTACCTATACTGTTATATTGCAAGATCCACTAATAGATGGATCATCATCAGTCTATTCCCGTCCACTGCTGGGCATAGTTCTCTCCAATAGCACGCCACTGAGCTCGATCTTCAACTCTTCGCATCCAACCACTACCAGCCACTTTGCGTATATTGTCACTTCACCTAGTCGGAGGGCGTCCTACACTACGTTTGCCATAAATAGATGGATACATAGATACATATAAATTCATTCATTCTATTGCTATAATACATTCATTAATACAATCTAATGAAAAATGCATTTTGCAACAAAACTAACTAATTTACTTGGCGTGTTCCGTTTCGCGTTGTTTCAAAGTGCTGTTTCCATATTAAGGGCGATAGCAAACACGCTATTTTAACGGTTTGGTGATTAGGTTGCAAAATGATTGTGGAATCGAGGTACTTTTTTTGTTTCTTAAAAGAAATTTATATAGGGATATTATTTCGTTTAATCAACTTGTGTAGTACCTATGTGTATAGATTATTTTGGTCGTTATAAGATAGATTATAGCTTCCATTCATCATTAGGGGTGGGATGGATCATAGATTCTAATCACACGTAAGTCGTCGAAATATCCTTTTATTTTCATGTTCGCTTTAGAACTAGTCTATATTTATGATCTTTTAGAAACAATTTTATCGCAAACATTGAAGATACAGACATTTCGCGATCAAAAAATTCTAGTAAGAAAGCACTAAAATTTATGATACGATCGCTTTTATGCTAAGCGATTATTCAGTTCATTATTGCTACGAACTTTTATACAAGCGATTTCCATAAAGTTCCTTGTGTTGCGAAACACCTACCTGTTACGAACCTTAGCGATACATGCGTGTAAGGAATATATTTATACTTAAATGTACAGTGTCATGGATATAAAAGTAAATAGACTGAATCAATATACCGTACTAAAGGTTGCTTACTATTTTATAGCGTCATTTAGTCTTAAAAAAGGACGTATAAATAATTTTGTAAAATTATAAAAATATAATTAAGAGTTAATGTTTTTGAATGTGAATTCTCTTTTGTTCAGGTGAGAGTAACACACTCGGGATGTCTCCAGTGTTGGCGTCGATAGCAGCCATGTCGGCGCTACTGGCCACTGCTGTCTGCGGCGTGCTGGCCGCACTGTACCGACGACACGCGAACAGACATCGACATTTGCCCGCGAAACACGCGCCACTGAGGTAACTGTCGTATTTTTAATCTTTCTGATAGCGAATTGCATAATTACCAGGGACATATCTACGTGGTTCATTGTCAATGTTCAAGTGATTATCGTTTTCTGTTCGACAGCATACGTTTTAAAAGAAATTTAAAACTAATAAATATTATCAATATTTTACTTAAAATAATAATAAGTAACAATATTATCTAAAAAAGTGAACATAACGTACTAACGTCATATGTTACTCTCGTATATCTACCTACAAATATTTAACGATGAGTTAAGTTTACCATAATACGGTAAAGTAAGGTGTTAGGTCTATATGGTGTTCACGACCAGCCTCATGTGCACTTTGACCGACGGGGCGTGCTGCAGGGCGGTATAATGTTTTATAGGGTGACCATAAGGCCGTGCAATTTCACAGGACTAATCGTACTGACCATATGAACCAACCAAAGATATCCAAGTAGATGCACCACAAAAGCGATAAAATCCATGCATTTCAATTAGGTACTCATTTCTAAAGAAAAGATAAAGAAAATATTTTCTTAGAATTGAGGTCTGTATAATTGTACTAGTGTATTATTTGTTTTATTGTTATGCAAGGGCGTTCTGATTGAATAAAATATGTACAATTATAACGTTGTACGTATATAATCACCGAAGAGGTAGGAGGAGTGTAAAATACTCCCATGTTTTGCCTGATACGCTTAAGTCCCATTATGGGATACGGGTGAGCCTGTTGCCATACACTAACAATTCCAGACCCCGAGCCATTACTAGGAATTTGTACTAGTATGTAGTATCTACTACGATAGAATAGCCATAATAGGCGTACAAATAACCGTAAGTAGTCATAATCACTCTAGTACTACAGTACTAAAGTGGTTACTACTATAGTTTAGTCGTAACTGCTCTATTACGATAGTTCGTAATTACTTCCGTGAAATAAAGACAAAATGCTTTAATCTAATCATCAAAAACGCTACTTTATATAACAAACAAACTATAAGATTAATCTTCTTTAATACTAATCACTAAACATCCCACACCCTGGCTTTTACCCCGTAGATCAAATGTTCTAAAATAAACATGGCTTAAGATTCATTCATATTTTTGTTGTCCGTATCGCTCAAATACACTTTGTACACGAATACAGTGAATCTATGTACGCGGAGCGCGCTGGCCACTGCCCCACTCCGGTGAAGCAGGAAGCACCGCGTGCGAGCCCCAGCGAGGCCAGAGGTCCACTATTGCGGTCCCCCGACCCCACCGACGATGCCGACCCCGACATCATACCCAGTTTATACGGTATGTTGCTTTCTCATTTGACATAATGAATTAATTTCATGCCCATTGGAGCAGTTTCGTTCAATTAGTTTGTTTTGATTTAGGTCGATAATCGTGTGTTTTTTTTTCTGTTAATGGAATTACCAAAATTGTGCGCTCATTAAAGAGAGTTGGTTAGTGATTCCAACTCTAAAATAAGTTTATGTAGTATATATTTTAATATAAGTGCTAATTTTAAAAGATGCATCAACACAACAATGGAGTTTATTTCGCCGCTTTTTCTCCATAGCGAGATGTTTTCCAAGCGGTGGTAATGTAATTTTAACGTACAAAAAAAGTGTTCTAATGAACAAATTTTGATTAAATGACATTTGAATTTAATCACTCATGTCGAAGCTCAAATAACTGAGGTATTGAGTATAATCCATAAAAGCTTCCTATCCCTACAAAAAACTATTTCATACTGCTTAAAAATATGAACTCAGAGCAATAATATTCCAACATTAAACCATGGTTAGACGTACCTACCTGTCACCCATCAAATTATTCAAACATAATGTTTGTCCATATAATATATTTTTATATAGAACGACGGCCAGTGTCAAACGGCTACATGAGTTTGCAACGACCGCCGTGTGGCAGCAAGATGAGCAGACCGAACGAGGATCCTTGCTCCGAGCCTGATGGCGGCGGGTACTACGAGTTTAGAAAGAAGGACTATAAGATACCTCTAACTAGTGTGAGTATATACAGAAAAACTATGTAACTTAGCAATTTATTACACTGTTAAATGTTTCGTTAGTGCTACACATGACTAAGAATTAATAAGAGTCACCGCCGCGATCTCGCGCCTCACTGCAATCGTCGGGAGCTTATGAGGAAGGACCTCGTATAGGTCCGAAACTGGTCGGGCCACCCCGAAAAAACAAACTTGAGTCAAGCCGACTTAATTCGCTTCATCAAGCTTATAATGTGTACAACAAGAGTGTAATACACTCCTTCGTTTCTTCAGTTAGATTCTAAGTTAGAAATATCCAATAGTACCCGACCCGGGATGCGAACCCAGCACCTATCCATCGACAGTAGCAGTTGCAACCAGTAGACAAATGAGACAATCAGGATTACTTTAATAAATAAGAATTTTTCAGCATAAAGCTGATACTAAAATATTTAGAAATAAAAAAAACAAATAGTATTTAGATTACAATAATTATTAATAATCGTTCTACCGTTCAGTTTAATAAAGGCGAACGCGGAGGTAAATAAAGTAAATGGCTAAGCCGCCGCGGACAACTCGCATCAGCGCACACTCCTATTCCAACACAGTATTGTACCGATGAATGCGATATTCATGGGCGATTCCCTGGACCGCACACCAAACGAGTCATAAACAGACTAAGCAGACAAATAGACACAGTTTAAACGAACATTACCTAAGCTCCCGTCTTTCTGTTATCCGTAACCTGGGCAACTAAAGAGCGGTTATAAATATAACCAACAGTGCAGCAAGCACGCCATAATTCCGAACTGCGGAGTGCTGAGTGGGGAACGACTTAATTCAGATCGGTTTTGGTTGAAACTAATATAAGTAGCGACCGCACAGCTGTAATTTCTTTCCGCTTTGAAACTTTACGGGCTGCTTTCTAGGAATTCTTGTATAATTCTTGTATAAGTTTCTTTTGATTTACATTCTTTACTACTTTATTGGATGCCTTGAGCTTTTAAAACGATCGCAGTGTAAGTTCTTGCAGTCTACTAATGAATATCGAACGGTACAAATTGCTAATCGTAAATAAGGTTTTTGATTGGAAATTATGACGGTTGAAAATATATGTACATATGACTAATATAATTCCTATACGCCGCAAAATTTTTATATACTGTATAAAATTAATTTATCTCTTTATCAGTGTGTGTGAGAATCAATCTTATTCGTAATTTAAATTATTCAATATGTTACCCAGTAGTAAAATAAAGAGCATATCACAGAATAATTATTCATTGATAGTTGTTAGCTTACAGATATTTTCTTTCCCTTTTAATTATTTATTGGAGTAACGTTCTGTTATTGTCCAGATGTCCTCATTTTTATGTAATATTAAAATGATACAAATGTATAAAAAGCTTCAATCTAAATAATTATGGACATCCTACCATAGCTTTAATTTCCAGCCGTACCATTTAGCCAGCTTATAAATTTACTCCATTTAACACGGTATTTAATAAACGGCTTAGACTTTGGTATTTACGTTATATTTATGTTAAGAAACGATACAAATGGATATCGCAATTAGATCGAGCTAAAGTGGAATACCTCTGAACTGAAATTTTCTCTTCTTACTTTGTATGGGAATAATGAATATCTTCGGATCGTCCGACCGTCCGTCTTAAAGTGCATTCCTGTGCTCTACCAACTTTAGCATCCAACTGCTGGCATCTAAAATGAGAAACAAAGTAACACTTAGTCGTCTGCTGGAAACTAGGAGAATAGCAATAAAAAATAGAGATAAAAATAGTAGCATATTAACATCAAGTGTAAAAATGTAGTAAAATGGAAATAAACAAAATATATCAAAACTTTATCTAGAGGAATGCTTAAACCAAGTGTGGTGTATGCTATATTTCCGAGGCTGTGGTCATAATGTCTACATATCAGTAACAAAGTAAATAAAATTTCAACAGTGAAGATCTTATAAAAGCTTGTCAAGTAAAACTTTTTTTACATTCGTTTTCGTGGAATATGTAAGAGAAAACGTAACATCAATTATTTTATAATGCGTGCCTGGAATCAATTATTTAATAATGATTGACTGGCCTGACTTGGTCCCGTGGACCAGTTCCATTGGGTAGTGGACCTGATTGTTGAATCGGGAATTGTGGGCTCGATTCTCACCGAGTACCAAATATGATGTTTGTGATGAGTCCAAGAATTCGTACTGTCTGATTGTAAAACTGATAACATTTACAGAGCACGTTCTTATTAGAATTAGTTCATTAATCTACATATAAGACTAACACCCACCTTTCTTTCCAGTCATACCATAGCTTAGGGCGAGCGAATAAAGGCGTGAACGCATGCAGCCCGAGCTCAGCGACGGGCGTAACGTCGTCGCTCACGGCGCACCGGCTGCGACCCGAGGTCGTCACGACCTCGCATCGGGTTCAAGAGAGCTGTATATAGAATAGAGAAATACTGTTAATTTGAGATCACTGGTAAAACGAACTGAACGACTTTTAAAGTATCGTATGATATTTGATACAAGGGTATCTCCACTCGTACGTCATAGCATCTTACCTATTATCATATCGATTTTGATCCGATTATTTTCACATTTCATCGAATGCAAAAGTGTTTTATATTGCATGTAAATCGAATATTCATTTTGTAATTGCATGGATCCATAATGAAGAAATAGTGATGGAACAGCGCGGCGTTAACGCCTGACGTCTTTGCTCATGACATATTGACGAATGATATCACAATTTGCAAGAAAGCCTCATCGCGCCACACGCAGTGTGATTCGTTAGTTTCGTGAGTACGAGTAGATAAATAGACACCACTGTAATGCAACAAGGCGTTAATGCGTGTATTTATTGTTCACAGCCAGCTCGGCTCACTGAGTCGATGTAGTCACTTGAGATTGTAACGCCACAACACACAATATTACAATGACGTCACGTAGAAGACGCGAGCGGTACCGTTTTCGAGTAATAAGTATAACCGCTTTCTAGGTTCTGTATTGTCGTTTGTTACGCTTTGGAGTTTGGTAATGATGGAGTTTAGGAAATACGGACTTTCAAATTTGGACTGACGTGACGTCATCGCTCATAGCAAACTGATTTTCCTGTTCATGTAACTTTATATTCGTGGCAGGAGAGCTGTATATAGATTGTTCTAGAAAATGTAATTAGTGACGTGATGGCTGATGTATTTTGATGGTTATTTGATTTTCTCTTACTACATGTAAAACAATTTGGGTAAATAAAAATATTGCAAAACAAAACTCTTTCAAATGAATGAACTCAAGTAATTAATTGTCATATATAGATATTGATATATTGTCTGCATTCGCATAAATTGAGTTTCAATATTTGCTTAACGTAGTTGGTAATCTGGCGTCGGAATATTGTAAATATTGCATACGGAAATGCAATAACATTTCGCACGTTTGAGAAAAAAGTTATCTGTTTGTTCAAATAAGATTCCACTTTTTACAATGTCATTTACAATAATCATAAATGTTTTAATTTATGATGCTAGGTCATTTAAATAAAATGTTTTAACATTGTTCAGCTATTTATCCTAAAACAAACTTTGAGGTTCATTCATCATTATTTAATAGATTACTTTTAACCATTCGAATTTAAATTTTATGTAATTACCACAGAAAACTTGAAATAAATCAATATACGACTGAACAATGTATCTATTAGAAAATAATTATAATCGAACCCGCTCTCCAAACGTTCAACCCTAGTACATCAGTTACCACGACGATCGCTACCCTCCTTTGTAAATATTTAATAGCGTGTACTTACTGTGTTCCTTTATAGTTAAAAAAGAACTTTTGTAAATATTCTTACTAATTTTGTGTACCAATTAATTGTAAGAACAAAGCCTGTGTGTAAAGCTTGAGAGCTTTATGTGAGCTTTCAGTTCGTTGGAAGATTACTTTCAGGATGACGTTTACTCAATAAACATTTATATCTATTTCAAATTGGCATTCTGACCTTGGGTGCGTTTATAGAGAAGCTGATACAACACCACGTGTTACTGGAAATAGGTGCTGAGGGTGTATAAATACTGACCATTAACGAAAGAGGTTGGCACTAAATTATATCCTGTGTTAAATAATATTATAACGGATAGCCGTTTATATTTGTTTAGATATAAGTATTGATACGATTTTTCACAGGTTATATGGTAAGACACTAAATGGAAAATTATCGTTAATGTTTGTTGTATGTTACGTACCTATATCAGGTTGAAGTAATGTCTCACTGTTTCAGAAATTCAGCTTCTTGATAAACGCACCCACTCTCCGTTATTATTTAGAAGTACTGTTTTGAATTTTGTATTGTATAATATGTCTTGAAGTATTGAAATTTCAAACATAAATTTCCTTTACCTAAATTAATTATCCACATCATTAACATGTATTAATTTAATTATCAAAATTGAATATATTATTTAAAAGCACATAATTTGATTAACCGATGTAACTTAGTTTTGTAACAGAAAAAACATTCTTTATTCGACACCATACATCCCAATTAGATTGTGAACACCACAAAACTGCAGAAAATAGGCAAATAATCTATTACGTAAAAATTACTCCTGAACAGCAAAGCTTGTATTTTTATCGGGTTTATTTAATACATATTGAATATTTAACGCACAATGTATTCCAGCATAGCTTTCGAGAACTCTTTCTAAAATCAGAAACAGTGTGTTAATAGACAAATTTGCCTTGCGTTCCACGCCTGTAATCCCCGAAGAGGTAGTCAGGGGATAGAAGCGGTAGTATCAACAACAAATGGAACCACCATTCACTGGAATGATAACAATTTATCAATCATCATCAATAACAACTTATCGAATTTATTATTTATTTATCTGGAAAAGTCCGTGCACCAGATCCTTACCTTAAATCTGAACGTGGGGTTCTTATTATAGTAATTTTAAAAGATTGCTTTAACTACAACACTATATTTTTGATACATGTACATATGTGTATGAAAACATAATATATTCGTTGCAATGAATCGTAAAAACTTAACGTTAATTAACCAACCGCGTCATAAATGCGGTAGGTACGATGCGTCATGACGCGTTTTAAAGGGCGCTGATATTTTGATGTTCGTCGTGATATTTTATTATTGGACTCGTAAAACAAAAGATGTAGCAATTTGACGTGCACCGTCCACTTACAACACATTACTGCAAGAATGCAATTTAATATCTTCAACCTTTGAAACTAATGTTCCGGTTTGTAATAAAATGCCCTCCTTGCGTCTGTCGTCATATCTGGCTTTAGTAGTGCAATTTCTTTATGTCTGATATTTTTATTATTGACTTGTTTTGTATCGTTTTAAAATACAAAGTATGGAGAAAGTAATGCAGTAGTTATGAACGTGGTAAAGCCAATGTATTGTCTTATAAGAGACCTTTGTAAAATGGTGGTTGAAATTCGATCTTTATTTATTACATTTGTAAATTTGAACTTTACTTAGTACTCGTATCTCAAGTCAAAGACACCTCTACAAGTCCACTCTATGCAGTTTAATCACATACTTCTGTTGTTATATTATATGTATGGACTTTTATACTGTTGAAGTCCATACAAAAACAATGAGCGTGTAATTCAATTATTTGTATTTAATATATTTTTAATACGTGCGACATACAAATTTTATCTTTCTACACCCCTTCACAACTATAACAAATCTCACCGTTCTCTCTGCGCGCAAAGCTGTATGAAGATTTATCTTCGCCTATTAAAGTTATAAAATACCAATAAACCAATCACTTAATATAAGGTCAGGGTTTTGTTTGAAATACTATGGGAGCCATCTTTATTATACAACACAATCACAGGTTAAAAATACTTAAAAGTATCTAATGTTTTTATTCGTACTTAGAAATACGATTTCATATGCTCGGAATTAAATACAAACTGCTACATGTGCCGCCTATATGATTTATGGTCTGTTTCTAATGGTCATGGTGGGAATATCACACAGACTTCATAGGTCTCAAGACTGGCAATGATGCCAAAAGCCTTCTAAAATTTCAAAATGTTTTAGAGAGAGTTCCTTTTGAATCTGCATCCGTTTCTTAAGATATATGTATCCAGTTGCTTGTGTCTGTTATTCAAAGGATGCTTTTCTAAAACTCCTCAATATATACGACAATATTAGAAAAAGGATTACGATTCCACAGGTAAGCTAGAAGATAATATATGCAGAATGCTATTTCTCTTACAATTTCTGCGACATCGTTGTATTGCCGGCAAAATGTTCAATTTAATTCACAAATGTACAATATTTTGTGAAATATATGTAATTTTAAATTTCGTTGTAATTATGTTATCGAAAGTTGAATTAATAATGAAAAATAATCGATATAATGACACATTTTGAATGGTTACTAAAAAACTTTACGGATGATGTTGAAAGTAAAGATGATGAAGGAAAATACTACAAGATGAATTTGGGGTTATTTACATTTTATTATAATGACAATCAAGGTTAAATAAAGAGACCATATACTTAGTTTCTGTACATTTGTTAACCAAAAGTAGCTAACCAAACACTTAACTCTAAGATTTAAATATTCCTTAAAACTCTATTTGTGAACCGAAAATATTATTTGGTTTGAGAATTAGCACAAGTTTCTCAAATGTAACGAATGGGAGCAAATGTTTGAGAAACTATGATTGATACGGAGAATCGTAAAGACGGTCTTTGGGAATATTCCTTGTGTGTGTGGAGCTTTAAAATTAGCGGATTTAGAAGCGGTGACTATGAGCGGTTGCTTCGTGATCCTTTAATAGAGCTCATCAAAACGATTAAGCAACTCAGTCGATTGGCACATGACTTAAATCGATTGATATACAACAATTCTAATCTCAAAAACAATTAATTATAACTAAGTTAAATGTAAATAGATTAAGATTAATCTATTTACATTTCGTTAATTAAACGGTAGATACCGTTTAATTAACGAAATCTTACCCGTAACTCAACTACAATATAACTTAATGATAAATAATCGATAATTCCAGGTCCGAATCACAAATCGCTTCCGCTTTTCCCCCCGTTCATTCAATATCTCCACACCGGTCGCGACCACACGCGGCGTGTCGTTAAAGCGAACGACAACATTTATCTATAGTTAGCGTCCCTTCCTACGTGGTTCCGTGTAAATTGAACCATTTAGTTCACGGCCGAATTGCAGCGATTTAGACCGAATCCATTATTATTTCATAGCCTTTTAGGGCACGCGTGTAGAAGTTTTTTTCATTCTAGTAAAGAATTTGTTGAGAAGGAGTTACGTTTATTGTCGCTGTAAAATATTTTAATAAATTATTCTATTATATGTTATATTCTGGTAAATTATGGTTACGCAAAAAGCCGTTCCGGTTTAATTAAAATGAGAACCAGAATGAATTAATCCTATTACTATTACGATATTGTCGGAAAAAAAGGTAAGAAAATTAAGGAATAATTAAAATCAATAAAACACAAATCGCTATTTGATAATAGCCGCCCACAATCAGCCGGCTCTTTATACCACTTAAGTTACACCGCCACTCGATCATATGTCGAGTATACAAGAAATTTGAATCGTTTTATCTGTCTGTCGCACCGTTGCTCGACATTTGATGCTATATTGTCTAAATAGAGATAAATAGATGTACCACAACAGCTATTTCTTGATGGAGTTTCTCTTTACGGCTTCACCGTGTAAAGGTCCGTACTAATTGCGAGCGGAAAAGATAAACGATAAGTAATAAATTAATTGAATCAAATATACGAACATTGTCAATGTCTATTCACTAAATAAACACTAGTTTAGTGCACACATTGCATTCCGTTTTGTAATAATAATAACATTATTAAGCATGTCATGCGCGACGATCTTATCTGATATTAGGTAGCGATGGTATAGAACTTATAATAATTAAACATCTAAGAACTAGGTACCATTATCCTGTATTGTCTGACACAATGCGACCACCTTTTGTTCAACTAATAAAACAAATAAATTTACACTCACCCGCTGAAACATTCAAGGTTGTCGCGCAAATATTTGTACTGGGTGGGAATAGAAACCGCAGTTCGACAGTTCAGAAGTCAGGGTCATTAACCATAAAACACCCAGTCTAATCTTACCAGGCCGTATTGTACAAGCGCGCCACGAACACAATCCGATCATGTTTCTTATGACACTGTCAACTTGAGGCTTATTGTATTTGGCGATTTGTTAATTCATAATTTATGTACACTTCAGACATATAAAGACGAATACTTAATAAAATAAAAGAGGACGGCATACGCGATTATTAATAATCGCGTAATCTGTATTTTTATCTAATAATTATCTAATAAACAAGACGGAGATCATTACAATTTTTTTCTAATTTAGATTTTCTAGTAGTAGTTTGGAGTCTGGATATGTGCCCGGTGTATGGCAATAACCTCAACACCTATGTATTTCATACTAGCACGTAAATATAACTGGTGAAATGTGGGAGTGCTCTACATTCCTCTGCCTACCTCTTGGGGGATTACTACATCACTGTGGCCAAAGTGCGGTGTTACGTGATCAAAGAACATCGTAATAATCAGGTTTGGGTGTGAAGAAACGTATCCTCAAAAAACATTGTCAGTTGACCACATTTTGACAAACAAATAAATAAATTTGTTACTAAATAATTTAACATCTTATAAATACTAAAATTAGTCTCATTTGACGTATTGTATCTTTTTAGTACTGATTGTCGAGTATGTACTGAGCAAGATCCTTCTTCGATCCACTATTAATATACAGTTTAATATTATATCCGTCATATTTCTGTAACAAAAATGATAAAACATGTTATAACTACTTTTTGAAATGTCTTGTGTTTGATATAACAATTGTATCGTCTAAAAAAAATTTAATCATGTGCAAAATATAACCTTAATTTATTGTCATTTAAAAATATTTTTGTAAATCTTACATAATATTTACATTTTAAAATGTGTTCGTTAATGTTATGTTAAATGCTAAAGACGAATTGAATACTAGATATGAGGCAAACTATTATGAATGTTGTGTAAATAGAATTAAGTTTATATTCGCTTGTGTATCGTTGTATAGGTAGGTAGGTTAATTCAACCCTAAAAGTAATTAATATGTGAAAGTATAAACTGGTTATATTAATCCGGATATGTGGCCACTGCTTTCTGATTGGCAAATGGATACAAAAATTTTACAATCCTACTCTAAATAATAAAACGAATAAACAGATGTCTTGTTACTTGACAACAAATTTTAATATTTTTACGATCTGTTGTATTGAGATCTGCGAGCGATCACAATACATCTCATATTGCTTGGTTATCAGAACAATTCCACGCGCCATTGACTGGAATCTCGCGGTTCATTGGTACGACGCAGCTCACAATATTGTGGAACGTGGGAACTTAACACATAACACCGTGTATTGAAGTGATCCCTACTCGACTAACTGATCACACTTGGCTGTCGTTCGTAGATCACAATTTTGATCACTTAGAGCTAAACAGCAGTAACGCTGCCCTGTCGAAATTCGATTGTAAATAGTTTATGTAAATTTGTATATAAGGAACGTCTATAACGAAAGTAAAATTCTAGTCTTATTTAGTTCTAACGGTGCTAAGTATTGTAAATTGAAGTATTAATTAACATTATTCTAGAGTAATGTCAATTGCCCGCTACCCCATACAAAGTGTGGTGTTTGAATTTGTCGACGGTATTCGAAAATGGGAAAAAAATAATTGTTTCTTGTAAATGTTTCCAAATAAAATGTCGAGCATTTATGGTTTTTACATGTGTTTTATTACAATCCAATGGCATATAAAAAATTTTGTAGACTTAGTAACTCGAGAATATTAGAGTGCGAAATATTTTCGAAACGGTACAGTTGGACACAGACATCTTAAAACGAGTTGGAAAGGCGTTAAGCTTATACTAAATTCATCCAACAAAGGTTAAGAATTAATAATAGTCTACAAATTTCAGTGTATGTCTACGAGAGTCGTCAGTTCAAATCTTGGCGAGCATCTTTATTAAATTATGAGCGTTCACGGATCAAATATCACTTGTTGTCACTACAGAGCAAACATTAAGTTGAAAGCTGAACACTGCAGAGTACTAATTCCGAGAACATGCTTAGAAGAACAAAAAGGTTGATAATTTTGATGATAATGCTGCGTATAACGGAAGTGCACAGCCATCCATGCAGTATACGCGCGTTGGATCCTATGAACAAGCTGTTATTCATACTGCACAAAGGTTTAATGTTTCAACGCCCGCGTGATGCTGGAACACAATTAAGCGGAGCGATCTTCTAATTAACAGTGAAGATCGTTACTGTTTTTGATCTTCGCTCTCATATGAACCAAACGCTTTCATCGTAACCTTGTTTATTACGCACAATTTCCATATAATTAAATTAAAATCCTGATAAACTAATACACTCAAGTCTTCGTAAAGAGTTTATTACCTTAAGATGTATGACTATCAAGAGTTTCATGCACTCCTATACAAACTTCGCTATTTACATCGAAATTATTTGCTTACGCCGCTCGTAACGTTCGAAGCAAAGTTTGTTCATCGATCGGAATTATGTGACAATGTTGTTAACAGATATATTGTACCTACACATATTATTATAGTAAGGACAGTTCCTTAAATAGCATCATGATTTTATAACTTTAGTTCTAATTGCACTGTACAAATATCTCGATCTGTTTTGAATGCGGATATAGCAACTTGGGGCCTTCGAACCTTCTAACAGCGGGATTAATACAAATGTTGTTTATATACATAAATAAAACTAAGCAATCAGTTAATACATCTGGCTTTTCCGACTGCATTAGTGATATAAACATTTGAGGACAGCAATACAGGGCGCGATGGCGCTCTTTGGGGGAGGCTTATGTCCAGCAGTGGACTGAGATAGGCTGATGATGATGATAGATTTACATTTATGTATGTAAGGTTACACTAAATCTTAGCCACACTCAAAATATGAGATATATTTTGCCGTTGGTGCAGTGGTTAGCGAATCTAACTGTTACGCCGGTGGTCTTGGGTTCGATTTCCACCCAGAATAAATATTTGTGTGATGAGCACAAGTATTTGTTCTGTGTCTGGGTGTAAAAATAAAAAATAAAAAATCTATTTAAGTATATATTTATATGTATATAATGTAGTTTATCAGCTATCTGGTTGCCATACTACAAACTCGACGCTCACTTTGGGATCAGATGGCCATGTGTGGAGATGATCCGAGATATTATTATCATCTGACATAGAAGTGGCATATTGGTTAGCAGAGTAGATGATGTTAGGGAGATACTATTATTAATTGCACGCACAATAACATATTTAAATTGGACTAATGTTACTAACAGTCCAATTAGTCCTATTAGAGGCGGTTGCGGGTTTCCATTAGTGTTAGTTGCCACTTGTAGATGTTTCACATTTACTACTGACACCATATTGTAAATTTAGTATCAGATACAATAACTTTCTGCCCGTCATGTACCTACGTCAATGATGACATTAAGATTGCAGGTATCACAATTTCAGTGGAAACAGTGCCATCTCTAATAAATAAAACACTTAACATCACGCTTGTAATCCTCTAAGAGGTAGGCACAGGAGTGTAGTACACACCACCACCACTTAACCAGTTACGTTTACGTTCCACTATGGAGTAGGACGTGAGTGGGCCATACACAGGGTACAAATTTCAATGGTTTTGTGAAATTAAGTTGTTATGTCAACGTATAAGTGGGGGAGTATATTAATATTTAGAGAATTCCACACTGTGGAATAAGGCAAAGTGGGATTTTATGGAACGCTTGGAATGTCTTGCTTAAGGGTTAATTCGTGCTATCCCTTTAGCCGGAAGCCGGGAATAATTATATTCATTATGAAATTTAAAAACTGAAGCATATAATATTTGGAAGTTGGTAATTAAATTATTTCAATTATTTCTACCGGAAACAAAATTTGTTATTAACGAAATATATTGGGTATTATCGTCTATAAAATTATTAATAAAATATAGAAATATTCAACACAATTAGGGCAGTGACATTTAAGTACAAAGGTGACAAAACCTAAATCTGATATAAAATATTGATGAAAGTGTAGGTTAGGTACTTAATACGTGATATATGGGAGTGTACTACTCTCCTGTGCCTACCTCTTACAGCTTAGAGTATTACAAGCGTGATGTTATGTTTTTTAAGTAACATTTTGAGTATTATTTTAAATATTGACACTTCGTTTGTTATGGGCAACGGTGTTAAGGCCATAAACACTTCTTATTATTAATATAAGTAATTTACAATAAGTTCAATTTGATTTATGATTATAGTTGAAAGCACAGCAGTACAGAGTGTGATGTCTTTATTATTCAGATTTGAATAATCTGCTTTCGAAATAAAATCTTCATATATCTACACACATCAACCACCATCCATAAATAAAACTTAACACGAAGAAATCGTATATTTACGATTACATTTCAATTTCCAATTTGAATTATCGTAATGGTTAATTTGAATTAAAAAAGAAAATGGTGAGACAGAAAACACAATTTTATCACTGGATGTTTAAAATTTTTACGTAACATTTTTATGTTTGTTAAAATGTGATATTATAAACCAATTCAAAATCTTAATTGTTGAACGCTAAGGTCGAAAACTAAATGCAATCGGAATACAAAGTGGTACACTTATTATTGTAACGAACGATATATGTCGCATGCGACATTGAGTTTTATATCACCCCCCGTCGATACGGAAACGTAGTTTGAAACGCTTGATTTTATGACGTACGAGACGCCACAAGAATTTATATGTTTACGGATTTTATTGGCCGTAAAAATTGATAACAGTTTTATATATACAGCATGTTTGCTAGCTCTCGTTTTAATACAATCATAATATTTCTTAATGTATCACGTTTCGTGTGGACTTTTAATTTTTCATTATTAGAACTGTCGCTCGTACTTGACTCCATCACTCCACGTGTGCTTTCGAGACATATATTTAGTAATTTTATAAGAAACGATGTGCGATATATTTAAAATTTATATTTCAATAGCACAATATTTATGATAAAGTTGTGCATAACGATTTATATTGTAAAGTAGGTAAACATGGAAAGGGGTGATTTTGAAAATTCAGACATAAATTCATAAAAAACCAAAAAATATTTTATAGCTCAAAGCTGTTTCATTACGTGGTATTGTTATAGATAGATTTTCGTAACTTTGTTCTCGTTAGTTGCAGTTGGTTCAGCAATGATATCCCATTGCCTTATCATTCTTCTTTCTATTCCTGGCATCCGGGATTCGAATCTCTCGCAAAAAGTATCCACTTATCACTTACATCAGTATCATTCCATCAGTATGGCTGCAAACATAAATATATTTACTAAGATTCACAAACAATATTAAGCAAATTAATTCTATAATTATTGGTAGTACGTAAAACGTATAAAAAATAATGTTTGTAGGTCCACATTTTATTATGCGTATTGTATATTCGAAAAGCTTTAAACAAAGCACTCATGATAAGCCTTCGGCGCATTGATTAAATGGACTTTATCTGTAATAAAAAGAGAGTGTATAAAACATCCCATACAATCGTCAGAATTATATATCTGAATCATAACATGACTGCCTCGTTGGTCGTGTTGGTTGCAAGTGCGACTGACGATCGGGAGGTCCCGGGTTCGATTCCCGGGTCGAA
>DWTO01001163.1:0-17149 GCA_018244755.1 Jemadia pseudognetus
TGGCACTCGGTGCTCTCTGCCTACCCCGCAAGGGACCCGGCGTGATGATATGTATGTATGTATGTATGTATAATTATTTTCATAAATAATTAAACTAAAGCTATCCAAACATCATTTCCGTTAAATAAACGTAAAAGAACTGGAATTATTGCGAATTTGCATAAAAGCGAAGTTCTGTATATACACATAGATATTATATAAGGTCATTTAAAATACCTAAATAAACGAATGTTGAACAGTAATTATTGGCATTTATTAATGCATTAATAAAATAACCGGTTTTAAAAGTAAAATTAAATATAAAAAGCATTCAATGAATATATCTATTCACAATTTTTTGCTGGATCTCTTCATCGGGCACGTTATTATACGCTCAATTATGCATTATTGTTTGACAACTCCGCTATGCACGCCATACTAGAAGTGTTGCCATGATTTAAAAGTTAGCAGGATATTGTGAAATATTAAAAATTGTCGTATAAAGATCTGTAAACATTGAGCAATTGGCACTTGCGCTCTCTGCCAATCGCATAAGAAAACTGGCGTGATTATGTAATAATAATAAAATGCTGGTAATATCGAGCGTCTCCGGTATCTTGGGACAACGCAAACACCGCCGTCTAATCGGAAATTAACTAGCGAATTAATTACTGGCTCGGTAGACGAACCTTTTATTAACAATATTTTTTACACACAATATTAATCTATTTAACCACCTCTATTAATATAAGTGTCTCCAGCTTTACAGGGAAGGTTACAGCGTGTATAACATAACAAAGTCGCTTAATCGCCTCTCACGACACCCTGTATCCCGGCACGGGGTGGTGTCCAAGAGTACTATCTGTGTAGACAATATCTATTGATATTGATGAGGCGATAATATTTTATCCCTTCACTACATAAAAATATTGACACCCTACAAAGAAGTCGTTAGAACAGTTAACAAAATTGGAAAGCGTCACCGATCGGCCCATTCGGTGCGGCGGAGGGACCACAGCGTTGATTTTTATTGCATAAATACGTATAAATGCGCCATAAACCAAACGTCGAGGGCGTCAATCTCTCGTATTTTGGGACATAAAGCAATTTCCTTCACACATGTCGGTAGTTCCCGTTGGTAGAGTGCGAGTGAATCCTATGTGTTATTCTGGGTCTTTAACTACCTACATAACAAATTTCATCGTAATCGGTTCAGTAGTATTTGCATGAAAGAGGTACAAAGATCCATACATACTCACAAACTTTCGCATTTATAATATTAATTAATAGGACTATCTAATGTTAATCTTTGTTTAATTGTTAACAATAAAAAATGTCAACTGTCTGAAATTGTTCACAATGTTGTTTTTATTTGCCGCTCTTATTTCAATAAAAATCTTAAAAGGCCTTCACGTGTGTACCCGAACCCTACAAGACCTACCTATAAGTAAATACCGATGATGTGTTTGACTAAGTCCTTTCGCCAATTCTCTTCGTATTAACGTTGTCACGCGCGATTGTGTATTAAAATATTCTTGACCGGTGTGCTTTTAGTATTATTCTCTAATCTTCCATTTACAAGTCTTCTACGTTTCAATCGTATAATTTGTAGTACTTCAAATGTTGCCACAATCTACAGTCTGGTCAATAAAGAAGTGTCATTTAAGTCATCGGACTGGTATGTGAGCGACGCAATGAAAGGTTTCTAGTTTAGTTTCTAAAAATCGAGGCAGATGCTTTCAAGGGAGGCCTATATCCAGCAATGGACTCAGAGAGAGAGAAATACTGGTAAGAAACACAGAGGTAGACAAACATTTTCAAAATCTGCAATAGGGAGGTACATATTATAATAAGATTTAGAAACAAAATTCAATTTACAAATACTACTCAGTGAATGATTTATTATGGTATTTAAAAATACATTTGATTTATTGTTATTTTGTATAGATTTATATAATTTGTAGATTTCTTGGAAAATGCACAGAAGAAAGTAAATATTCCTAATTTCAATTCATATAATAATCGCTTGGAATGAATTAAATCTCGTGTAAGTAATCTATATAATTACATATCAAGATACATAGATAAAAAGACATCACAGCGCTGACGATACCGCAAATGCGTTCGTTCGCTCATTCGTTCAGGATTGAGTGATTGTAGCCGATTAGACGATATTAATCAACACTTAACTTATCTATTAGCTCATTAGGAAGACGTTTGGGCGCGAAAACACTCGTCTCTGATTGAGGATCGAAGTCGCAATGACTAATTTAAAGCTAACAAAAGATACTAAACTTATTGACCGAACTGAAATCAATTACAGTCATTTGCTTCCTTTATTTGTATTTGTATAAAAAAACAGATCTAATTTGCATGATGTTCGATAAGTTCTATCTCGTGTATAATTAATACAAGTAATATTAGTGAAGAATAAATTATTATGGGGATCAATAACTTTTTACATGCAGACAAACCCAATTATTATTATTACCGATGTTACAATTAAATGTACAGTCCTTTTTGAGATTAGACGCTGATGTCTAGGGGTAACGTACCCAATTTATATACATCAGGTATGCATTCAATGACCAAAGGTTATAAACATTAATCATTAAATATACGTACTAGGATACTGTTACTTGACGAATCAATTAATTATCCCCAAAATATAAGCAGAATTACAAATATAGCCACACAGATGATGTATCAGGCGATTTCTCATTTATATGTAGATGAGATATTGTCTATGGTGAATAAACAAAACGAATGATAACATCGATTTAACAGTTCCATTTCGTGTAAGTCGTTTATCAGCGTGTCCGATACAAATATGGGGAGCGATCAGAGAGTTAGTTTCGGTTCGCGGAAAAGCTCTCACTTAGGAGTGGGCGTTCTATGGCGAGGAGTCGTTAGTGTTTCCTGTGTGTTTCTTGTTTGTGAAATGCATTGTTTCCAAGTTTTCACCGCCTACAAGGTTTTAGAACTAAAAAATAAATGGCTTTTTTTCTGGTTATGTTTTTGTTAACTAAGATCATATATTTTCAGGTACACAAATATTAAATAATTTTTTAACCCCTACTGTATCCCCTGGCTAAACAATTTTAGGCTTCATTTAAGGATAGCTAACAGTTATCACGTCCAACTAGGAAATCTATAGCATATATATAAAAATATAATTTTTAAATATGACAAAGTTTCAGACATTAAATTATATACATATATGTACTTAATGAAAGTATTTCATTGCTATACATAAAATTTGCATAGATATTATCTAATGAAACAGCTATCTCTGTTAACTGAGATGAATGCCGAATTTATACAATCTGGATATTTCGGTGAACGAGATAATGGCTTGCATCTCAGGGATTTGTTATCTGTGTTACCAATTAATCTCAGGACTTAAAAATTCGAAATTCCAAAAAAGCTCGCATGTATCGCGTTAGCAGAAATCAATTATCTCCTTAGTATTCAATTTTGTGCGATCATTTTTAGTCATATAGTCAAGACAATTTCAGATGATCGTCCGTACCGTCGGCGTTGTGCGGGACCCCTGTTCATTCAATAAGGACGCATATGATACACTACAAGCGAATGCAGCGCCACGCGCCACCGCGGCGGTGCGCAGCGCCGTGTGGTAATGGCTTAACAACACCACCACAACTTGAAGCTTCTTCTGAACTAGAAAAGAGATTGCGAGCCTATGAGCAGCGTTTGTGCTGTTTGAACTATGATATAAACTGAGTGATCGATCGAAGATTTAAAATAAGATAGGTTCCGCGAGCCCGCGACCACACAGTGGCTCTGTTGTGAGCGCCCCGCCGGGTGCAGAGTGGCGGCGCCGTTTTATCTGAGCCACGTATCGTTCAAACTCGCTCACCGGAATATGAGCTGTTACGACGATTCTTATTGAATGAAACTACATATATTTCTGTTTGTTATCCCGATTACTCATTTCATGATACGATGCCGGAAATATGTGTTCATAGGTTTTTTTGTGAGGAGAGCAGCGACCGGGCAGGCAGCAGTCACAAGCGGTCGCTACCACCCATGGGTGTGAGCAACTGATCCTGTATAGCTGCACGAATAGGGCTGCCAGTATTACTAGTTAGTCCGAATGATAATAATTACTTTCGGTTCTAAATGTGACTAATGTTTTTTGGGTATGTAGCCTTGTTAATTTTGCTTGTCACTCGAAGAATAAAAATGTGATTAATTTTCCATAATTTGAAAAGCATATCTCTGTGCAAAGCAATAATACAGAATTGTTGCAACGTTAAAGGTATGATAATTTGTAGAAACTGGTAAATTTTGATTGACGCTAAAGTATCATTTAATTCTTACGTAAAATATCATTTAATTCGCCACACAATTACCGTCCTGCAGGAAGATGTTACGTCTATAACGTAAAA
The DNA here is from genome assembly GCA_018244755.1 of Jemadia pseudognetus. NCBI lineage: Eukaryota > Metazoa > Arthropoda > Insecta > Lepidoptera > Hesperiidae > Jemadia > Jemadia pseudognetus. Next base: position 4,392 of record DWTO01001163.1, read on the forward strand.
ATATTCTTTACGGGCTTACATTACAGAAACAACAATTTTCGATTAGCATTTTTGGTTATTTATAGGTACTAGTGGTGTAGCGATCTAAATTTGGCCGTAATTCATTAAGAGTCAAATATAAACGTTATTGACGTCCTAATGTCAAAACGTTCTAAATTCTTCTATAAAATATATTTTATCTGTGCTATCGATTAACGATTTGCTTTTATTTACCCAACATTGACTTCAAACACACTTATCGTTTTATTTAATTCAATGTAAGCTATTGTTAATATGCTACATAAAATTTTTAACTTTCTGCATTGCTTCTCTATATAAACTTTAACTATACTCAATCTTACACTCCTCAGTGAGCCATATTCTTAAACAGGGGTACAAAGATTTCACTCGACGAATTAATACAGAGATTATCTGATTCAATTGTGAATCCTCGAGTTACTAATTTGAAAATATACCGAGTCACTTGGAAAGAATAACAAATTTTTGACAGCCCTGAACATGAAGGAAGTTAAAAAATTCAACTGTCAGATTATAAGGGTGCGCCCACACGCAAGCTGTCAGGCGAATTACGCGGCAGTATGAACAGAACGTAATCTGAGAAGCTAATCGGCCGGTACGGTCCGGCGGCGGAGACGCGATCCTTGGGCGTAATGAAAACATATTTATATTCACATCCTCTTTTTGATAATGTGAAGTGGCAGTAATATGGCTAGTACCTTACCACATTTTTGGTGCATTTCCACTTTGTTGGTCTCCTATCACACCGTTTTGCTTCTTATAATATATCTTTTCAACGACTTTATTAGTAGCGAAGCACGCATTTTCACGGTTCAACACAATGTAGTTACCCATCATCATAAAGCCATTATTTGTGGCTTCAAGTAAATAATAGTTTTTTTGCTCGTCCCAAGTAGGTACAGCAGACCATCTCTCAAAGACATTTACAGCCAATTATAACTGTTAGTTAAAACAAACCGTTCAAATGTAAACAATCACAATAAACTTTTGCTAAACAAACAATTAACACGGCAATATAATTGAACAATAAATTTATATTGCGCTCTGTAAAACATGCACTGCGCTCGTGTTATTTATTATATATTAACAATTATTACACCAACAATTGAAATATTACAAATAATCCAGTATCTGCTTTAGACAAGGAGACATCTATTAAGTTTGTCTTATCAATATTTTAGTGTTAATGTCATGTCAATATTTTAAAGATTTATTTAACGGCACCATTTACGAAAATGTTAACACTTAAACCTTTACACTAACTTTGTAAAAAACTTAAAATGACACCTGAAATTCCCAAAGAACTAAGCAGAGGAGTGTAGTACACTTCGCCGTTTCACTAGTTACGTTTATGTCCCACTATGGAATAGGCGGTGTGCCTATTGCCAAGCACCGGGCACATATCCAGATTCCGAGTCACTGCTAACAAAATTAAAGTATAATATAGAACAATTGAAAAATACCTACTCATTACCCCTTCCCTGCCGACGTGGAAATGTTCGCTCATTACACCCACAGTGCAACAATAAAATGCGTGTGGTCTATATAACTGTGGTAATAATTTTTGTCAGTACAAAACAAGCTGTCACCCAACGCTTTGTTAATAACGTGTTATTACATTATCATATTGTAATTAATTTTATGTTGAGTGTTGTTTATTATCCATAGACAAATGGTTTTCATCTTGTGTGGCCAGCGTTAAAACTACGGGTAGGTAGACAATATCTACATCCTATGACGTTTACTTATTGAGATATTTACAGCGAAAAAAATCACTCTTTAGCAGATATAACAACATAATAATATGGATTCAATAGTAAACATTTTATATAATCAATGACTAAATCTGCGAAATATAAAATAAATTCATTATATTGATTATCAATGAATATATAATAATATAATTTGAAATATTTCTACAACACAATACTCTGTACACGCTATCACAACATTATTATTTCACCACGCCAAGTCCCTTACAAGCCAGGCCGAGGGCATCGAGCACCAGTTACCTATCAACCACACCTGACGTGTTTCTTCTCCATCCATCGCTCTCTCACACACGCACGCTTCGAACATACACAAAAACCTCCAACACGATGCGACCAAAAATTAATATTTACTGTTTCAATCACCTGCCAGTCGCTTTTATGTTTTTCCACTAATATTATTATCAATAATCCATTCCATGTGAATGTAGATATGTTTGCATTGAGCCTGAGAACTAGTTAACAACGTCGAACCCAGTAATAAACATTTTAATGCAACCCAGTAATAAACTATTCAATTGCTTTTTTATCGCAATACGAATTACGTTTGCCGGTTGAAAGATCTCCACTGACTTACTGTGATCAGTACTTAATTATATACATACATATAACTCCCAACAGTGGGCTAAAGACGTCGTTATGATGACGTAATAGCGGAGTAGTGGTAAATAAATATTACTGGAATAATAAAATGCAACATTAAATGCTTATGGTAATAATAATTTCATTAATTGATTTATTCATTGGTTAAGTCATTCATTTGTACATTTCTTATTCATTAATTAATTCATAACTCTATGTACACATTAATGTTCTACCTTATCATTTTATTACTAGTCATTACCCGCTCGCTTAGGTGGATGTAAATAAAAAATTGAGGAACTGATTAACATAATTATAATTAATATTACTTTAATAACTATGTAGTCAATAACTTTTAAGTATGTAACTTTGTTTTAACTTGTTCAATAACTTAAATATATTTTTTGCTTTCGGAACTCGGCAAGCTAGAAATATATTATCACATCGACAATAAAAATAGATTTTTTAACGCATAGCTATGTTTTATTCTCGGAACTAAAATGATCCCGATTTTCAATATTTTCAAGATCGGATACGCGGTGTCAACGTCAAATCGGCACAAATAAAAGTACAATGATACAAAGTAATTTTCGCACCTATAATATTAATACGGCGATTATAAAAGGCTTTGAACTGCGGGACATGGCTACATTTACAACACGAATCGTACATATTATAAGCTGGCAATGTGATATTATTTATCCGGTGAATTATAACGCTGTGTGCCCGACATCAGGTGCAATTTGGCGAGCATTGAGCCACGCTGGAGCTAATAACGAACATTACCAGCCCCATGTTGGTAATACGCCGCGCCTGACTGTGTTCATACGTGTAAAACACCGCTTGGTCGAATAGAATGTAATTATTCATTTGCACAGGTACTCATTATAGGTGTTGCAAGGTGCTTTCTGCCTACGTGATAGAGCCCTGGCGTGATGATATAATATTATTGTTTTATCTACTAACAAGTTTTTTAATTTATCGGGACGCCATCTTCCTTACTAGTTAGGCAGAGACCACAGAGTACCAAATATTTATCCATACAGACCCGACGTGCTTCGTCTGTTCTCGTGACTTTCTTCATCCGCACACACCTGATCCAGTCTTCGAAGTAACTATGTTTCTACACTAGAATAGATAGAGTCATTATTGCGTTCAAATTGATTCTACAGTTTTCCATAGCTCATCTATAATTTGATAGACATTAAATACAAAGAAAAAAGCCTAAATCTAACTTATGTTCTAACATCGCATTTTTTATGTTTTTACAAATAGTCGTACGAGAAGCTTAAACTGTTTGCAAAAATTGCCTTTAAGTATGGGCGGGATGCCCTAATGACTGGTAATATAGGCCTATAGTACTGTAGACATAAATAGGAGTGTTAAAGCTGTGGTTTGATCGCGGGCTAATGACGAGCAGCGATCGCCGAACTAAGCCAATTACATGTCAGCTATGATTGATTTTCATGGTTGATCTATTCTTATACCTTTTTTATTCATTAAAATTTACTTTTTCGACTTTTTATTGACACAGTAGAACGTATATCATAACTGGCGAAACGTCGGAGTGCAACGCAGTAATCTACCTAACCCTTCGGGGAAATAAAAGGGTTATAACTCCTTTAGCCGCTATCGCTCATCACTATGCCGTCGATGGTCGGGAGCTTAATGACAGAGCAAGATGTTGAAGTAACAAAGATATGTACGAGTAGTTGAAACTCGTTCGCCGCTGATACGAGAAGTGCGTCGTTTGCATCAATAAAGTTATTTTACGCGCATGAAAAAAGCAATAAGACTAGTCGCACATTTAATTGAGTTGCAGTTAGGATGTCTCTATATCGCAGTCCTTGTTCAATATACATATTTATAGGAGTTTCAAATTCATTATTAGGCCTGGCCTGTTGGTGGCGTGGTTAGCGGCCCTGTCTGGAAAGACAAGGATTGTGTGTTTGTTTCTCTCCCTGGGTTAACAGTTGCGGGATGGGTACCGGTATATGTTTTGTCTCACTACTAGAAATGTCTACAAGAAAATCTTAGAAGAATCTAAATAGTCCCACCCCGAATTTGAACACAGGACCTCTCGATCGGCAGTCATGCAACCAACACGACCCACGAAGCGGTCAAAAACAAAAACATAAGAAAGTATTTTAAAAAAACTTGAAAAGTGAATTGTCTTTTCAGAGCTGGACAATGATAAGGCCCCTCGACGGCCCCTTAAGGCCCCTGCCAACAACCCGATCGGCCCTCAGTCACGTCCTGGCGTTAATGAATAGCTGAACTGCTCGCTCAGGCACATCCGCTCTGTGTCCACAATGACTCGTGTGCGCTTTGTGCCCCGCGCCACGTGTCTCCGGAAGCCCTAAGGGTCTACACACACTGTCTTTTATTTCCGAATCAATATATTGGTAAAATCATAATAGTATTTGGGACATTATCACTGTGTGCTTGAACGGAGGTCGTGGTAAAGTAATGAAACGGCTGTTAAACTATTTACATCCAAACGTATTACATTGTAATTTATTTTTTTCTTTTTACCTACTAATGCAATTTTTAATATTACTCAGAATAAAACGTTATAGCGGTAATCTTATCTAAGAGATATCACCGCGTAGAGGACATCAGTTTTCAAGTATGTATTATTTTGTACGAATGCTGATACGTACAGGCCTTCAAGCCAATCGTATATTTTGTTTAAGAACCGGAACATTCAAAGGAGAACATTAAAATAGAAGAAAAGAAACGCACATTGTTTTTTCCTGTCACGACTGTTTTATTCCGTGCAGACGTTTCACGGCCTTACATAATTATTTTGTGAATTAATTTTGGTATCACTGTTAATGGTTATCGAAATTTTTATTTTTATTTGTGTTAACTAATACATACAGGAGCTTTCTCACAGTGAGAGGACCCCCGCATCCGACAGGGAAACGTTAAAAGGGTTGGTCATAATAATAAGTATGTTTATGGATATGCTTATTAATTACCCGAAAAATATAAAGTATTTTCTGGTCAATTAATATTGATGGTTAACTTAGAGAAACTTAGGTTAAAACTGCGTTGAATACATTAAAATTTATATCGAAACTAGCAACTGTTTCAAATTGAGCGTAACGGAGACATGGGAGTACGTTTTCTACGCGAGCTCCGATATAATTGGTACATTATATTTACATAATAAAGACAGCCCGTCGCAGATAGCCTCGTAAATCTTGTACCAAAGAGTGCGCGCGCCAATCAGACGACTATTTGATTTAATTTGAAGGCACTGTTTCAATCGACGAGTTATCTGACTACGTATGATTCGACAGTTCTCGAGAGGTGGACGAGCAGTGGACGGGCAGTGGACGGGCAGTGGACGGGCAGTGGACGGGCAGTGGACGGGCAGTGGACGGGCAGTGGACGGGCAGGTCCACACGGCCTGTTATAACCATGTACTAGTCTCTAGCCGCGACTTTCTTTGGGAACACTGCTGTAATGTTAAGTTTATTGTTACTAATAGTATGTAACCACCTCAAGGCGTAGGTAGAGAGGAAAGAAAGCTAAATTATCTCTACATTAGAGACCTAACGTGTTACTTGTGACATGTGAGGACTTCTGACCATTCTATGAGAATTTACGAGTACGTACATTTAATATTCTCATCGTATGTTTATATTTAAAAAAAATATTATTTAATCATAAATAGAGCGGTTACCCATTGATTGGTCCATTGCGCCAATAGTTTATGCACCTGACTGCTGAGACTGAGTTTAGTGGGGTCGATTCCCACATGTAATCTCCTTTTGGTTGTGGATATAAGTTATGTACGGAAGTATTTAGAAATTTGTATATTTGTATAGTTCATATTCTGTCTGGTTAACATAACATATATACTTTGCCTGATTACGCCAGGTATTAATATTATGACTGCAGGAAGCGTTCGTATCTGTTGGCAGTTTATTACTTCCAAGCTGTTTATTTAAACTTACAATGTATTAATGTCAGTGTTCAGTCTGGATCTTATAGGGTAGCTTCACCTTTTCATCATTTCACTTATGTCCATACTGATATTAGGATTATATAAACTTCGTAGTTTGTAGTTTGGACTGTCACGATTGGCCGCCAGTATAACAATTTTTTTTGTTGTTTTTAAAACATATATTGTAAAAATGAAAACTCTACTGTCTCTACCTTCAATAAAATTTCGTTGACTACCAAATAGTTACGCACAGAATTGAACCGTTGTGAGTAACACTTCGAAGCTTACTCGCTACACTGCAGGCTAGTGACTCTACCACCATAACATTGCACATACCAATTCTGTTTAAAACCCTTGATTCTGCGAACGTACCATAAAACGTACAAAGTATTTTTGGACCCGAAAAAGCTTTCGCTGGTGGCAACCACTAACATATACTCTGTCTCTTTCAGATGTTCGCGAGTTACTGCCAGCGAGAGGGACAGCAGATATGCGCGCTCGCAGGTGGCGCCGCTCACGTCAGTTTGAGTAAAGCCTTTGTTTGGGGTGCGTGTGTCGTTATTTTTCAGTAGAATTTTCCTCAAATGGTTTTTTTTTGTACCGATATTTGTGATTTTTAAATCAGAAAGTGTTCGTTACGTGGTAAACGTGCGTGGATTAATAATGAGAGAGTTTGTTGTGTTGTATGCTTGATTTTTGTAGTGCATTGTTAACAGTTGGTGCAAAGTGTAGTGTTTTTTGGATTGCGTACGAGTGGTATGAGGCGGGCTCTTGTTGGATGTATTTGAGGTGAGTTTTTGTAAAGGTCAGTCAATAATTTGTTTGTTCTCGTAACATTATAGTTACACAATCATCACGTATACGCACCGCTAGTTCTTAAGAACACTCGTATGTTGCTATTGGTAGAGCTCTATCAAATAATTAATTGAAAATTTAATACGTAATATATGATTTGACTTATCTCCGTGACGGTGAAATGGCTTTTGGCGTTTTAACTTATACTAATTGCCTTAGTTTGGCTGCTATAGATTTTATGAAGAATTTAATAATTTCCTTAAATTCATAATGCCGAAAACAGTAATTAAATTTCATCGGTTCATAGAATGTATGATAGTAAATAAATTATTTCATTCCTAATTGAGTTATGTATATCTATAAATTTAATTGAAGATATCCCAATATGAACGATAATTACATAAAATATATAAAGATACTTTACATTCTTAAGTACTATTTACACTACATGTATATATGTAATAAGGTTTGTTGAGGCAATCGAAGCGAAACGTCATTAAATCATTAAGCCGTGCCGCCATAAATAACCATTAATCAACGTATCAACGATTGATCGTATCGTTAATGACAATGGAGCGCGATGTGAGGCTGATGCCACTCTACATCTGAGATATATAGACGATGAATTGACTCTACATTCAAATATATATGTATATGAATATCGATTGTTAATCTCATTTATTATTAGTATAAAAGATTTCTTCACGTTATATTCAATGCAATAATCAAGTTAACTTCCATCACTATAGGTTTACTAGAAGCGTAAAAAATATTTGTGTATTGACAAACGAACACTACAGTTTTATTTCATAATGTCCAATGGTTTAAATTTATTTTATAATTTCATTCGGTATTAAGAGAGAGTTCTGACACTATTTAAAAAAAATATTGTATGCCTTCAGTAACGAACATGTAGATTCTATTGGCAATGTTTATGAGCAAACACTCTTCAGGAGAGGCCTGTGTCCAGCAGTGGTCTTAGACAGGCTGACCTAGCGTCTAAATCATAATTATGATATTTCTTTTCAATTTAGTTTAAAAAAAATTAATTATAAAGATTTAAAACTTATTTCCCGTAAACAACCGCTTAAAGAAACTGTGCTACAAGTCAAGTATGTATTTATATATTTACGAAAATATTTTTAAAAATACTTAGAGATAAATAATAATGAGAACACTAAGTGTGCAATTCATACCTCTAAGTATTAAAAAGATCCCATCAACTATTTATCTCTGTACTTTAAATATTAGTGTTTACTACGTCTGTATAACGTGACTCAAGAGTAGAATTATGCACACTTATGTCAGAGATGTAATCTTAGAAAAGACATCAACGGGTGCGCGGGCGATGTAGAGATATCGACTGATGACATTAAATAATAATGTTACACAAGCTGTTACTGTATCTACGCCCATAGGTATTTTTTATTGCTTCTTATCTTGAGTAGTTTCACAAAGATGTGCGTATATATTTATACTTTACACAATTACTGTGTTAGTTACATGATCTAGACGTTAATAATAATATTCGTTTCACAGTCTTATTATGTTCTAGAGAATGCAAAAATATAATTAAGTACGCTGATATTACGTCTTATGGTCGTGGTAATCTAGGATACTTTTAAGCGTGATCTAATCTCTACTTGTCGCTACGAATACAGGAAAATTTCTCCAAATAAGAATTATGTATAAAGTAAGACTATACAAATTTGAAAACAAAACTGGTATGTCATGAATAATAACGGACTCGACAAGGTAAATATTTTTGATAAAAGGTAAATATTTCACTACCTACTAAGTACCAATTTAAATTTTTTCCACTTGTTGCTCTGCCTATCATACAACGGATTTCAAGTTCCTAGCCTATGCATACTGTTTATGTTGTCTTCTAAATGTACAAGGTATTTGTTAACGTTAATGGTATTTTTTTTTAAATTGGTTGTACATTTTACTTGCCTCCATCTGAACGCGCAGCCAACCCGAGGTAAGGCGTTTGTATGAAGCCATGAAAACGTCTCCAGCGCCCATAAAAGGCATTACGATGCTAAAGTATGCACTCACGTGTACATAAAATATAACTTAAAACCATACCAGTCCGTATCTTAACGCATTAGAGTTCTAGATAGCTTGACATTAACCCTAAAATTACGTATGCAAGTCCGATCGCAGATCAAAAATGTCACATCTAAATTTGAACGTTAAATGTTAGCTAACAAGGAGCGTTGTCGTGATTTGCAAATATTTTTGCAGTTTGGTAATATAACTGTTTTTTAATTTGTGATTTATGTTTGAGATACTTGTTACTTAATATTACGCTTGTCATCCCCGAACAGGTAGGCAAAGGAGTGTAGTACAGTTCCACATTTCACCAGTTACGTTTACGTCCCATTATGGAGTAGATGGTGATCCTATTTCCATACACCAGGTACATATCCAGACACCAAGCCACGACTAGAAAATATAACTTGACATATGAAAATATATCAGACTCGAGAATTGAAACCAGAACCTCTTTATGAGCAGTCTAGGTTGCAACCAACACAACCAACGAGGCAGTCGTAATGTATGTGTATGTGTATTTAAAATAAACAATTTGTGGAACAGGCTCGGTAAAATAACACAAGATTAATTTCCCGACCGGCCGGCCGTTCACCTCAAACTCTTTTTGTCTGTCTGTCCGCAGCTCGTTCTGTTTCGCTACAACAACATGTGTGACTCTTATAAAAGTCATATGTATAACTACAACGTTATAACATCACACCTATATTTCTTAGAAGCGGTAGGCAGAAGAGTGCAATACACTCCAATGATTTACTAGTTATCTTATACTTCCCACCCGGGCGAGTGTAATATATTCATCGTTCTGTTTATATGTCCACATACTACATATTTCATACATACTTACATACATACATACAATGTAACGACCTCATCTTGACCGCGTTTATTCTCCTTTCCTTATATTTTTTACATACCCGACTCTCGATACCATATGGTGAGAATGATTTCATTACAATGAATAATTACCACAAAGGACTTAAACTGTGAATGCCGTAATAACTATAACTCACTTGTCACCGCCGTCCGCAAGATGGCGCGGTTAGCCACAATGCTTTTCATTTGAGTGACACTTCAGGGCTTCCAATGAACTCCACCCATCTTATTACTACTACTCGTCGGTGCGTTGGTATAATGCTTAGTGGATTTGACTACTGAAACGGGGGTCTAGATTCGATTACCGCCCGGGACAAATATTTATATAGGTACTTCTGATATTTCTGACAACCCACACTTGACCAGCGTGGCAGGCTGGCCGTGACCTTAACCCTCGCATTCTGAGAGGCGACACGTATCCGACAGTGAAATCATAAAAAAATCGAAAAAAATCACATACAATATTCGATTCACTCGCTGATCGAGTGCTTAGTGTCCCTGATGTAAAATCGAAATCTGCTACTTCGGTCGACAACCAGAACAAATGTTTTTGCGAGGAGCATATGTATTGTCCGTTTAGGGTATTTTTTTTTAAATATATGTATATATTCAGCCTAAAAAACAGATGGACCACCTCACTGTCAGTGGTCACCATCGCCTATGGACATTCGCAGCACCCCAGGGTTAGCCAATCGCATCGCCGCAATAGCATCGCCGGCTAATCATGAATGTATATATCCGCTAATATATAGTTTATGGGCTGCCTGATCAGTGTAATACACAAAGGTCGCTCCTAATTGTGGATCGAATGCTCTTATACTCATTTGTGTGCATCCGTTTGCGTGTGTGTGAGCTGTCCAAGATATTTTCTATTGTTTAGCTTGTGCTAAGAGGTAGAAAATTATGTTTGGCGTGCATTATCAATGTCACTTGTAGCCACATATCAACGATCACGATTTGAAAGCTTAAGATAGAACATTGTACTAACGCGTTCCAGGGTATGACATTCGAACTCAGAATAAAGGAACTGTCCGGCAGAGAACACGCCGCGACTCCGGCAATGAATGTATCAGTACTTCTCTCATGTACCTGTCTCTCATTTATATTGGAAAGTAGAAATATACACATTTGATATATCATTATGTATAACAGCGATCACAGATCGTACCACCAGAGGTAGTACGGCATGAAGTTGCCCCAACGGAGAAGCCGGTCCGTCGGCCACCAGGCATCTGTAGTCTCCGAAATCTTGTAGGGGAAAGGCAGCCGCTTGGGATCCTCGTGATGCCCATACAGAGTTACCTCCAATAAGGCTTTAAAGGAGAAGTAAAACCTAAACTCAATGTACGCCGTCGTTTTGAAATATAAAAAGCACTCCATCCTGAAAACAAATACGAATTGTAATGAGATATTTTTTATGTAGACCTTTACAATAATGGCCCTTAAAATCACAAATTCTTGTCTCGTTCCACGATTAGGAACGCGGCGCATCTCCAAACGGAAGGATTAAACCCAGTTCAAGGTCGCTCAGCGAGCTATGGAGCGAGCTTTGCTCGGAGTCTCTATGAATGATAGAATCAGAAATGATACAGAAATGATCCGACAAAGAACTCATTGACATAGCTCGAAGGATTTGCTCGCTGAAGTGGCAATGGCCTGGGCATATTTGCCGAAGAACAGATAAAAGGTGGAGTAGGCAGGTTTTGGAGTGGAAACCGCGGCTAGGCAAATGTAGTCTGCGCAAGGCTGCAAGCAGAAGCTGAATACGGCAAGCCGAGGTCAGGGCGGGGTGGAGCTCTTTGAGGGAGGCCTATGTCCAGCAGTGGACTGAGATGGACTGATGATGATGAGCCTCGCTGGGCAAGTATTGATTGACAGGCTTACAACAATCACTTTAGAAAACATTTTATAAAAAATCGATGCTCTGACGAATTTAAAATTCTGCATTGCTCTGCCTACCTCTTCGGAGAATACCGGCGTGATGTTACGTTTGTTACTTTCTGTACTGATTATAAATAATGTGCGGAAGAGGCAGAAACTCGTGTCTGGAGGAATAAAATTACGATGAAAGTAAAGAAATATCTTACGGCCTCTCGTCCTTCATGAGTTCTTTCCCGGCGCGGCCCAGCTTGTACCCGCGGCGGTCGCCCGTCAGATCCTTGAAGCAGCTGTGCTCGAGCCACACGCCCAGGTTGGTGCGCGAGCTCACGTCCAGGATGTACGTGGCGCAGTTCACCTGCGCTACGTCCGCCACTGACAGCTGCCCCCGGCGCGTCCAAAAATTTTTAATTAACATATCTAGGTGTACTGTTCTGCTCTGCCTATTACTTCCGAGATTCCAGAAGTGATGTTACATATACAATGTGTGGCCTATACCCGTGCGCCATCACCATATGTAACACTATCAACATGTATTTTGACCTCAAACGCAGCACCTTCAGGGTAGTGGGCCTGGGACTGGGCATTAGTTAGGTAAATTTCTTTACATTTTAGCAAAGACTTATTGTCCCCTTTTAAAGTTACTCCGTTCAGCCCAGCCGTTGACTGGCAGAGAACGCTTTTAACATTTAGTCCTGATTTATAGCACTAAATATTTAATATAATGTAACGAAGTGGTTCGGAGTATGGATATGTGCCCGATGCATGGCAATAGGCTCACCACCTATTCCATAATGGGACGTAAAAGTAACTGGTGAAACGTG
>DWTO01001164.1:0-17147 GCA_018244755.1 Jemadia pseudognetus
ATTCATTTGCATCATGATGTTTGATTTCGATTTGACACCGAGATTTGAACCGAAGACCTCCCGATCGGCAGTCGCGCTTGCAACCAACACGACCATCGAGGCAGTCACCGTACCTTAGTATTTGGCGGGAAACTAGCTACTGGTTCGCTGCGCGGTTGCGTCACGCGTTATTCTTTTGCTTTTTTTTTGTTTTCACGTTAAAAAAAAATAAAACATTATTTAACCGTTACAAAAATGTCAATATCAATATTATTGCATTTGAAGTAATACAAGTACATACTAAAATTATTCCTTAGAATAACTAAAATATATAAAATTTTATTAGACTTACATATTAAATATTATCATATACGTAACACACGTAACTAAAACAATTGATATACACCTGGAAGTAACGGCTAACGCTTCGTGTGTATCACTGTATGATTATGTATGGATGTGTGTGACCGGTAACCGGTAACGGGACGCGATATAGTATCGGAACTTCACGGCGGCGCGTGCGACACTTCCGCGCGCGCCGCCCATATACTGCTATACCGTTGTGGGAAAGCGTTATCGGTATACCATCACGCCAGATCCCTTACGGAGGGCATAGAGCATCGAGTGCCAGATACCCCCATCTTAATTTGTTTCCTCTACATTCAACGCTTTCTTTATAACCGGCCTTAGTTTCGGAGACATCTGAATTTTCCTCAAGCCGTAATAAGTGTATATGCTATCCATTTTAATTAAATTCTGGCTGTTTCTTCTCAGCCAGTATTAAAAATTTCGCTAGTGTCTTTTACATAGCGGTATACATGGTGTTTGTTATTTATCAAGTGATAGAATAATGGTTTGGATTTTGAATAATCCGGAATAATTATAAAAAAATCATCCGTTTTATTCTCCCACGGGTAACCTTTCAGAACAAGATTGTGTTTAAACGACAGTCTGCCACATTGGTGTTCAATTGCCAAATTTAAAATTCTATTTTAATCACTGCCTACCACAATAGGAAATAGGACAACATGTATGTACGTACATACATATGTATGAAACAAAATAACCTCATCAACAATTCGAGGAACCGCCGATACGGCTAATCAGTCTGACGCGTACGTTCTAACTCTTCCTTTTATGCGGATTTACTTTGTAAATGAAATGCGAATTTAGACACAAATGGTAGTTTAGGCAATTATTCTTAAACGTAGGATTGAGTTCCTAACTTACCACTGGGTGTTATATCCGAATTTAACAATAACTTGTATCTCTGTATCAATATGTTAATATGTACAGATATAAAATAGGTAGAATACCAAAATTCGTTTTAGCTGTACTGAACGGGTTTTTGGCAACTCGTATAATGCACGTATTATTATAGAAACACGTGTAGTGTTCGTCGTACATTGTCTTTATTCGTCGTACATCGTCTTTATTTGTCGTACATCGTCTTTATTTGTCGTACATCGTATTTGTTTGTTGTACGTTGTTCATTTGTCGTATCTTATTTTCAATTATCGTTTGTAAATTTAATTCGGTGACTATTTTGAGTACAAGATTACCTCTGTGAAAGCTTGTTAGAAAATATTGAGGAAGAGATGTTTAGTGTAATACTAAATTTTGTACACATTCAACTTGTTTTGATCGTACATTTTTAAGTATGGCCACAAATAATAAGAATTCATTAGCCGTAGAACCTAATGGGTGTACAAGCGAAGGTTATCTAGAGGACAAAGTGTATACAATATTATTAAATACAAAATATGTGTGTGGATGCATTGCAACAGATAATCCTATCATACGATGACTGCCGCGTATAAACGTTAGTAAATTATTACAGATAAAAACATTGAGGAGATTAGAATTTTATATATATTTGTTTATATTTATGTACAAACGTAAATCACGCCTGTAGTTCCCGATGAGGTAGGCTGCGGATTGTATCACACTCCTACGCTTCACCAGTTACGTTTACTTCACACTATGGAATAGGGAGTGAGACTATTGCCATATTTAAGTACATAGAAATGTTATTTGATGATATTCTGAAAATCATTGGGTACCTACGCTGTAAGAGTCTGAAAGGTTTAGTTGTACATAAATACATTATGTATATCATATTACGTAACTTCACGCCTGTAATCCCCGAAGAGGTAGGCAGAGGAATGCAGAACACTCCCACTTTTCACCAGTTACGTTTACGGCCCACTATGGAACAGGTGGTGAGCCTATTGCCATGCACCGGGCACAAATCCAGACTACGAGCCTCTACTAGAAAATATAAATTAGAAAAATTCTGTAGTGCCCGACCCGGAAATTGAACCTAATATATACCAATAACTGTAAAAAATACATAAAGCCTATAAGTTTTGAATTATTGTGCACTCAGACGTTCCACCTACTCCGTATGGGACCTGTCGTTATAATGTAATCAAAGCAGTGATCTCTCATCGTTAAATCTATTTATCTCTCAATTTTTGTAAACATACGGAAACGATGGAAACTTTTAAAATACTACATCACTACGCAACATATACGATATTGACGCTACGATGCCCGTAGCACATGGATAAGATGCGTAGCATACTCATCGTCCTTCCACTGACTACACTGTAACAGAGACTTGTACTAAACAATTAACGGCAAGTATGAGACGGTGTTCACATCATTATATTTATTATAGAGCCTGTGGTGTACAAATTTAATAAACTTTTTTTATCGACACGCCTGTATTCCCCGAAGGGTTGGCACGGGAGTGTAGCAACCTTCTACACTTCAAATGTAAAATTTTAGTTTCCACTATGAAATTTAATGTTAATCAGTAGAGAAAAGGATGCAGTCGAGTGTATAATTTTACATCTCAGCGCTCTACTTCATACAAGAAAGATATCTTGTATTTGGTAGTGAAATGCCATATAGGTATTTCCAACTTAATACTGTAATGTAGAGTACAAAAATATGAAAAATTATTTTACTACATTGCAATGATTAATGTAGATATTACTAGTTTATATTACATTATTGTATTTAATGTATGTAACTCTCGAGTCACTACTTGGGTTTTATACATATTATTGTACAATATTTTTTACACTATACATAATTTGATATCTTTGTGTCTATACATATGTAGATATCAAAAATACAATTATTTGAGTCATTTACACAATTAATATTGTATATATGTGTATATTACAAAATACACCGTTGTTACAACTAAAAATAATAAAGCTTTTAAGAGCTTTATAGCATTGGCACTTCAGGGTCTACGAGTTCGTAGCGCGTCGCGTTCGTAGCATGCAAGTCGCGTAGCACACTTGCGCTACAAAATGTACTTTCATAACAAGTGCTTGAAGAAGGGCCTTACGTTGAGCACTTGTGTAAAACTTTAGCTATATATTTTAAGTATAAAATAAACATTAAGATTTTAACTTTAATTTTATTATTAACGTATAAGTTAATTACACATTTTCAAATCGGGTAAGATACTTCCAATAACTAATTTGACATGTTATCATGACAAATTATTTCGTAATTTGTCAACTACAATTACGTACAAGTTCTTCTTTTCCGTCGAGTCGATAGTTATTCGTGAGTGATCAGCCATCTTGATGAAAGGATTAGACGCAATGTCCAGGATGCGCCGGGCAGTGTATGTATGTTCGTACTCAATCAGACGGAGTCGCCACTCGAGGAGGCTCCATTCATGCACCACATATGTACTTTACTATATATATTTACTATAAAACTTTTCTCTCGTCACGGAACGTGACTAGAACACCATAAACTAAGTATGTCACTGAGATGATATACATATCTGACATATATATTATATAAGTCTTATCCAAATATTGGATAACGAGCATATATTGGTAGTTATTATGTTAAACGAGAAATCTCTTGATACGATCTTATTAAGCTAGCTACGGAATACTTCTCTAAGAAGTATTCAAAGTATTATCTATCTTTTAGTAGAAACGCCGGTGGAACATGCATTAAACGCGACGTCAAGAACAAACAATCGACAGTGTGAAGTAAAAAGGAACAAAATACAAAACGGTGCGCTATCCAATTTTTCGTACAAACTCAACGGAGTCTGCGAACGCGAAATCAACAGTTTTGCGCGCGCCTTAACCCACCCCTCAGTCTACAGTCGGTCGTCGGATCGAGCGCACGCCCCGCACCGCGGACCCCCAATGTATATCGATATAACGACAAACAATTCAAAATAACTAATATAAAAGATAAAAGAATTATATTAGCAAATTAATTACTCAACGATAATTATTCAATTAACACAATTAATTGAAGTATCATCAAGAACAAACTTTTTCGCAAGTGTCAAGTGTTGTGATTTAAGACGAGGGTCTACGATGTGGTATATTGCAGAAGTAGGGTAGTATCGCGAATGACATGACATTGTCGTGAGAAAATGATAACGAGAGACATACAACGGAACTGAGGGTGTAGCGGCCAGGTACCCAACTGTTTTACTAAACTTCTTTTGAAATTATTCCACGCTCGTTAAGTTTAAAATTTTTGTTTCAATTGCACGGCGTTTTTTGTGTATATTGAAACTTCTTAAATATTTTTGACCGTAGTCTAAATGTTTTTTAACGTTTTTTTTATAATTTCCTGTCTTTAAAATATCAAAATGTTTATTTAGTTTATAATATGTACGTTCATTTGGCATTAAATTATTTTTCTATTTAATAATGAAATGTGCATATATATTTATGATACATATATATCTTTTAGCTGTATTTTTCTAAACAACCAGCACTGACATACAGTACACTGTAATAAACATGAAAAATTATTTTATAAAAGATACAAATTTTTATTTGTATTTTTTCTCCATTTTCACTGATTTTTAATAACGTTGGCAGCTATAGAATCAAGACAATAGTAATTTTTCTTTTCATTCGAGTTTCAAGGGTATGAATTGAATACTAAATTACAACGAGTATTTTCTGTGCTGAGATACTTTTAGTAAGGTCGACAAAGGTCGAACGAAAATTCATTAAAAATAATTATAGCACAGACATTTTGTCTCACAGCATTAAATTATCTAAGCTGATTGGAATGTTCAAATATGTATATACTGCAAATTAAATACGAACTATTCACGGTTAAGGCCAATATTGAAACTAGCGTAACTCTCGAAATACGAACCAAAGTATCATGTTTGTAAATCATAGTGATGTATCAATGTATAAAATATATTGTACCTATTATTTATTTGAAACCAAGTATAAAAAAATACTTGACAATAACTCTTTAATTTAAAATCTATTCAGCGAGACACAATTGGATACAATAGACTTTAGGAGGCTTCCTCATATTACGACATAGGCTTCTATATCAACATGCATATTATTTTGTTCGAAAAATACCTTTATATAACGAGTTATGCTTCGATAATAAGGCAACTTGTTATCGGATAAACACGAACGAGAAGTTTTGTTACGTAAACAAAAAGAAGAATAAACAAGTTGATTACATAGTTTATTCTTCGATTATATTTTAACTGTATAACTCTGACAGGCATCGTCAGTTCAATCGTTGCGTAATAAATGAAATACACATAAATAATATCAGTAGACCAATTTAATAATTAGATGAGTGTAGTACATTCCCGTAAATCTAATCTATAACCCTTAAATATAATCTAGTGAACGAATAAAAAGCTATATCTACTTAATACATTCTCGTAAATAATTAATTAATTATAATTAATGATAATTTTAATGAAATCATCTTATTGAAACAATTTTTTTTTACGGAATTTTTGAATAGGCAAAAAATTCCACCGCACAGAAAACATTATACTCAATAATTTATTCGTGAATTATTTAAATCATTCCCGTGTATATTGAATTTATGAAACTTGATTCATTATTAGTAAAAAATATTTAACTCTTATGTAACATATTATAAGAATATATAACTCTATATTCGGATAATAACGTTTGTTCATTAAAAATAAATCCAATTTATATAACCGGAAGTTAAAGAAGCAAAAGATCACAATGCCAAGTTTATAACGTAAACAGATAATTATTTATTAACGCCATGTATTTAAATATGTCATTAAATGTATATTTCATAGAACATTTCTTTATATCTTATCGTAGGCTCGCGTTTTTCCGCCATCCCGTCTGATGTAAAGGGCTGATGTCTCCTAAGATGGAATGTGTCTAACAAAAATATGCCTAAGAAGAATCTATTCACTTTTTCAACGATTCCATGATTCAAATAAACAAAAATATATAAAAACTCCTGACAACAAAGGTTGTTGCCTGCTTTGTACGGCTGGACCGTCAACCACACCCTTCAGACCGAACAGGTAGGGGAAGCATTGCCACGACCGAGTGGTACATAATGTATTCTACTGCCCCTATATTGATAAATATAATATATAATATATACATAATAATACATGTATAAGTACACACATACTTCCATATAAATATATATAAAATTATGCAATTTACAATATAAGGAGTAGTAAAATCAAAATCATTGACCCTAAGGTCTGAAGTAAAAATTTTCAATAAATATATTTACTTTATACAAATGAAAACGATGATAAAATAATGTCTTATTAACACATAAAAATGAGTAATCATCTTCATAAAAAAAATAAACAAGAATAAAATAACGAACAGTTCTAATTACATTTTAATTGTATACTTGAACGCGCACGCAATTTCAATATCATCGTTACTTGGGTTTCTTGTTAATTGATTTGTTAAAACGCGATGAAATATTTCAATTAATTCCATAACTCAATTCTGTATATATTCAATTAAATCACATCAAACATTTATCATGAAGTGTGAATGTCGAAAAATATTTGTGTATAGCTTTATTATAAACGTAAATTAAGTATAAATTAAAAGAAAATTGCCTCGTTTACCTGGATAAACTTATTTCGAAAAACGCTTTTTATATCGGAACAGATTTTTGACTAAAGTATGTATTTATAAAAATTAGAAATATATATCCATGTAAGTGTATATCTACGGAACTTTTGAAAATAGTAAGAGAAAAATAACCACCTGTGTTTTGTACTGTTTTCGTTATAACCATGGAGGTCAAAATATAAGGGTATTAAAAAACAAAAACCGTATTGTGTTCTGTAACTTGTCACTTAAGTCCTTTTGTTTGTGACCCCTATAAATGTTTCAAGATGGATGAATAGCTTTAGGAAAATTTGTTAACGATACTTTTTCATTACACTGCCGCAGACTGTGACATGCTAAGAAGATTAATTGCGATTCTACTATGCAGTTACGCATCTATAGTGTTAGTATTGGTTACATTTTGAGCGTGCGATGGTTATTCAATTACATGGGTTGTTTGTATGGTCGCGTTAGTTATTCAATGATATTGGTTATTTTTGAGGCTTCGTTTTAAATCTATATAGCGCAAATGAAATATTACAATAAAATTGAAATAAATTGAAAATAAAGTCGACGCGATCTAAAAATAACATAGATGAATAACAATTTTCATACTGTTTATAGAGAAACGTAACGGTATATGTATAAGAAAATTAAAAATAAGGTCATATCAGATGAATACTTGATTTCATTTCCCAAAATAAATGAAGTCGTCGATAAAGTGCGTACACGGGTATGGTGTAAGGCTCAGGGGCGACGAAATATCGATTTGTAATTGACAAAAAGATTTCATTACCGGAGTGTAGGTCAGCGTGAAATTAAAAACGTCCCAAAATTGAACATTTCGGGAAACGAAATAACATCAGGCTCAGAAGTTCTTTTGGAGGAAATGAAAACAATTGAAAAATTTGTCATACAAAAAAACCAATGGCTTGATTGGTTTTTTGTCAGAGGTAAATTGCAATGTTTCATATCGCGCGCCCTTCGATTAGAACTTTCAATTACTGGATTGATTCGAAAAATTTAAACAATGAGTGTAATACAAATTGGCAATGTCCAATTCGCCCGGATCGCAACAACAAAAGGGTGGCATTTCAGTGTCATATTTCATCTATTTCTCATATATCTGTGTCATATTATGTGTTAGTATATGTTTATTTTTATATAAATAGTACCTACGTCATGGTAGTTAACTGCTTGCTCGTCCTTTTTCAGTTACAGTGAAATTCTTTGCAGTTTGCGGTCGGACGACATGACTGAAAACTTAAGTTTTCTTTTTAGTAAGCCTAAAAACTTCTCCAGGTATGTCGCGATGTGTTATAGAATCCAAACGATCGCGAACTAATTTAAAACTATTTTGTCAAACAAATCCAATGTACATACATTTGTATATCACTGAAATGAAACAAGCAGACATAATAAAACTAGAAGTTTCCATTTACTGTTAAAACTAATATTATGTTTATTATTAAAAGCCGTAACATTTAGCACCTTGCTTTCTATTGTTATGTAAATATATATTTTCAAGTTACATCTTAAACCTATTCATTTCCATGAAGATATAAAATTGAATAAAACAATAGAGCGAGTGACGTGAATCATAAATTAAAAGCCCGCCCGGTATTTTACTGTCATCGTTAGCGAGTAAAATACTTTTACGCAAACGGCATTAGGCCGTAAGCGCGAAAACTTGTTTACTCGTAAATAGGTTTACGTTTAACCGTGGAGCGTTTTGCACGCCGTGAAAATTAAATATTGGGACATTTAAATATGTTCGGCATAAATATTCTTCATTAATTGCCATTAACCGGTGAATCGTTGGTGTGTAGTACATCCCTCTGCCTAACTCTTCGGGGATTACAGGCGTGATGTTACGTGTAATAGCCATTTTGACGGCAAAGACGTGTGTAAATTAATTATAACAGTCGTTTTTAATCGATATGACGCACCCCAAAATGCGTAATGTTTTTATTTCTTCGTTTATAAATATACGCTGCAAGCATGTAAATTTTTTTCATAACATATATAAAATGGTGAACCGAAAAAAGAACTGGGTATTGTTCCTTAGCAGCATCAGGAATGTACCAATTACTGTCACCTTATCGCACGCACCACGAATCACGCACCACGAATCTTATCGCACGTTCTTTAAATACATACCCACAAGTGGTGATAATTTACTCAACAATTGACTATCCAGTTTTGTTTAAGCGGACGAATACGGAATATGCCAGGAAGTCATGACCACATTACACTGCCGTCAAAAAAGAACAAAGCCCCAATAAACTCAAATTATTCATAGTAATTAAAACAAGAACGCTAAGAAAGTAAGGGAGAATTATTGAAATTGTGTCGGCGTAATAATTTGAACTGGATCATCCGGATTAATGGATTAAGATGAAATTCGACCGTTGTATTTTTAAGGGGAAATTAATAATACAGACTTGAGGAAGCGTGCGCATGGCTACGACGGGCACTTGGGGATACCCCTGCACCCACTAACGTTGATATTTAAGAGGACGTGAAATGAAAATTGAAAGGTAGAAATTTATGTGAGGTTTTCTTCTCCCTCTTAGTACAACCATATAAAACGCGATTTTTTAGCAATAGGCACACATTTAAGTACAATATCACCTGAAGGAAATGTATATGTGGCCTGGGATGTTGAACGCTTATCCAAAAAGTACCTGATCGTTCTTGTATAATTCCAAGTTCTTAGAATCGGGATCCTGTAATTGGGAAGTCTAACCCTGACCTGACTACCTACGTAACTAGCTGAGTTCGTAATACATTTTAAAAATAATATTTTGAAACGATTCATGACCTAACCAGAACCAGTGTTATGGTTACCCGGCCATATACATCTGAATTCTCTTGTTTAGATGATAAGATGGTACCTACGAACCCTAATTTCTTCGGTTTGTACCCACATCGTAAGGGTTTTCCAGTTTGTCCTATCCACCTGGTTACTAACTTACGTAGTCCAGCATACTCTACTACGTGTGTCTCTGAAGGTACCCAAGATGGATCGGACGACGTTACTAGTGAAACGTGGAAATGTACTAGATTCCTGTGCCTACCCCTTCAAGGAAATACAAGTGTGGTCTTACGTTTGTTACGTTCGAAGGTATCTTAAAGATCGCGGCTCAGTGACCGAGCCATTAAAACTCTTAAAAGCTTAAAACGGCAACCGGAAACAACCGGAACTTCTAACGCGCCTTTTGGTACACGAAACCGTTTACCAAAACAGTAAAATGTACTTCTAGCATACTTGGTATGTCGTTTACAATCTGCCACTCTCTTGAGGATTAAAGGTGCTTGACTCTTCTTGACCCAACGATCATATCGCGTTGGTAATAACTTTTATGACAATATTTCGGTTTACACATTTTTATTTATAGATATTATAAGTTGGTGCGGCCTGAGTAATTTATCAGGTTAGATTATGATCTGCGAAAGGCTCCAGGCAGAAGCTGGATGCGGCAAGCCGCCACTTATTTCATAGTGGAATCTAAATATAAATCATGAAACGTGGAAGTGTTTATACTACACTCCTCTGCCTACCTGTTGGGGGTTACAGGCGTGATTTTACGTATAACAATAACAGAAAATCTTAACATTGAACGGTATTGCTTTAGCATATTAATAATAATTGTACAAGCAATACTATATTTGATTTGATCTTCAAAGTTTGTATCCAACCGTCCACCTAAGTAAATCTTAAACACTCGCTACTCCAAAAATACCCTTTCCCTTCCCTTCAAATTCGTATCGCGGGATCATTAATTAACGTAATTAAAGGGCCAATAGACAATTAAGGGCCCTCCGCTCGTATTTACAGACCCTCACTTTTTTACGTTTCATATAACTTCACTTATAAGAGATTTAGGAATGGGAATAAAATTGTTTTTTTTCTTCATATCCTAAATTTTACCTAAGCGTGCGAACCTACAATCTATACCGTCTAACATCTTAAAAGTCAAACCAATGGAATACTGTCATTTATAAATCCCACTACACGTAAACATTAGTGGCGCGTAATGGCTCGTGACATTCAACTTAAAATGAGCGTGACACGCGTATGACACGGTCACGCGTCACGCGCGCCGTTATCGCGCGAACGCAATGACGACGCTCATTATAAGACATCCTTGGCCTAATTAGTTGCAGAAAGTTTTGATCGCGTGGAAATTTCAAAAATAACATTAAACGCTACAACTGATTATCTCATTCCAACTCCCTTGATAGTATTCAATGTCTTGTTTCGGACACCATCGTTCCGGTTCAATATAACAAAAGTCTAAATTCGTTTATAGTATACAAAAAAAGGAGTTTAAATTAATTTATATTTTAAATCTAGATCACTATACCTACTGTACACCATAACTTACCGATACGAGCATAGCTTTGAATGATCGTTTTCGAAACGTCTTCTGTTTTGGAGTCGTCTGGCTACCGTCAAAAATAATTCCAAATTTTATATGTTAGCTGGAATTCAGCAACCTAAAGACGCTTAAGTAATAAAAAAAAATTATAACTGCACGCTTAAGTCCAATTTTATTTAATAAGACAGGTTCCGTTTTTTGTTCATGACTAAATTAATACATCAAACGTCTACATATGAATCTCAAATACGCATAAATATGTACAAATGACGTAACAATACCTGAGCCGACTGACGTGCTAAGTACACCCCTTTTGATTGACCATATAACACTACACCGAAGTCTGGAAATATGCCCGGTGCATGGCAATAGACTCACCGCCTATTTCTAAAGTGGGACGTAGGTAAACGTAATTGGTGAAACGTGGGAGTGTGTCGCACTCATCTGTCATCCTCTTCAGGAATTATAGACGTGATGTTACATAACACTACTTGCAACATTTACAATATCTATCAATGAATTCATTGACGAAGTTAATGAATAAATTAAAACAACAAATATTTATTTATTTATCATTTATTGTTGGTAATAAAGGGCGGACTTAATGCCAATTGGCATTTTTACTTAAGACTGATCAAAAATACAGTGTGTTAAGATGACAAAGTTAGAAAGTAAAGTTGAATAGAGTTAAACGTAGGATAGCAAAGTTTTCGTCGTATTGTGTATATTCGATCTGCAAAATTACGTCGCGGGATCACTGTACAATCTTAGAAGAAAATCCTAATATAGAAGATTTATGACACAACGCCTAACGAGCAGTGTCTATTATTACGAAACATAACGCCGTCTTATTTCGGGCACACGTAACAAAAACAAACATTTGTAAGTCACTGAACTCCATACGAAAATAAAACCCTTCGAAAGGTTTTCATGTAATAAATGAGAAATGGGTAGAAAAGTTTCCGTATGAGGAAACGCGCGTTGAAAACTGCCGATAGTTGCTTTTGTCACATTCTCTTTATTATTGTGTCGCAAAGGACTTTCGCTACCATTTGATATTAAACCGGGGTATTATTGAATTTGTACGTGAATAAGATATCTAGTTAATGACAATTTTTTTTGAAGAAATTGACAACGGTACACAAAATTAATATTGAATTCAGTGGGTTAGATGTACAAAAGTTAAACGAAGCTTGTATTGTTCTAAACAATTATTTTATTTTATTAAAAAAAAATATATAGGATTGTGTTACTAAGTAACAAGTTAATCAGAAAAAAACAATTTATTGTACATTCAAAAATTATCTCCTGCGCTAAACAGCAAGGCTACCAATAAGCAATACATAGTATATTGTTATCTGTCCCCAGATAAAATCTTTATTATCTCGATAACGATTCAAGACGTGTCTACAATAGTCCACAAATAGCCAGACAACCGTTGTTATACAAAACGTTTGTGTTAAAGTAATAATTATATATGTACATCATATGAGATAACATTATATTTCATGTAATGCCTTTAAGAATTTTAATTTCTCCATTCATCATCAGCCTATGTCAACCCACTACTGGATATAGGCCTCGCCAAAAGGCCACCATCTCATCCTGTCCTCATCATCATTAATCACTGCTAGACTTAGACAGACTGCAGACTTGTTTATATTGTGAAAAAATAATACAATCGCATTCCGCTCGCTCGCTCCCAGTGAGACGGCTCGTAAAGTATGAGCGTGTAACAAACTTTTAACAATGATAGTGTAGATTGATAACTGGAACGATGTGCGCGACTGTTGCGTATCGGAAGTCCTTTCTTAACAACTGATAGCCCTTTTCGATGTATTTTATTTGTAACTAAACGTGTTCGCGGCCCTTTAAAGTCCCATTGTTCACTTCGTTCTTTTGTGTCTGTATTTTCAAAGTCACCGTCTGTCAACTCTCACCTTGACAACATGGCGGACTATGATTGAAACTTTTATCATTCTTAGGGCGGTCTGTTATCTAATATTGAGTCTATATAGGGAGTTAATGATAATGACAATGAAAAGCCAAAATTTGATCGAAATTTTGTTCCGTTAAAATCTTGTGCACCCAGGCTCTGCTGAGTTTGAAAGTCAGGTCTGGACATATCTTAAGCTATTATCATTATAATTGTTGAGACGAGTCAGGTGCGAGATGCAAGCTACTGTATAAATAGGACACGAGGTCGCTTGAGGCAGCCACCCAGTCAACTGGACACAACGCGACCTTTCAGAGCACTGTAGGCGTGCGCTTGGATGCGAATGTCAATGGATGACTGTAAAGTATTTTTTGTATACTAAATATTACTTTTTTCATTATCTGGTCATATACCGTTTTTGGCGATGAAAATAGATGTAATAAAATTTTACAAAACGCATGTTAGTTCTGTAAAGTTGAAGATATTTGGCAGTCTGTACTCATTGCATACACAATAAGGACCCTGCCGTGATAATGGATGAATAAGTAACGCCACTGAAAGAAACAGAATAGAACGGAATGGAAGTGAATGGAACGGAACTGAACGGATCGGATTTAAACGGAACGGAATGGGACGGAACGAAACAAAACAGGAAAGGACAGGACAGAACAAAACTAAACACAACAGAATGGAACCGAATAGAATAGAACATATTTATTGATCACCATAGGTTGCACAACACACATGATTAGTATAAATACATAATATTGGAGAAACAAATAAAAAACAATACAGACCCGTTGTACGTGTTTCAGAACGACTCCATGAATGAACGACCACACTCAGTCTTACCGTAGCGAACCACTGCGTTTGACGTTCAGTATGGCCCGACCTGTCCGGCTATTTCCTCTACTAAGTACTAACCGCCTGAACACAACAAAACTCTGGTTTAACATTCGAGTTTCATGAGTTTGTAACAGTAGGTACAACAAATGTATATTTGACCGGTAGCAAGCGCAACTGCCGATCGACAGGGCCCTGATTTAAGTCCCAAATCGGGTACTACCGGATGTTTCTACCTTAGATTTCCCGATAGACACTTCTAGTAACTGATCAGGGTCTGAATTTGTGACCTATGTACCGCAATAGGCTTACCTTTGCTGTTGTAAGACGTAAACGAAACTGGTGAAACGTGGGATACACTACTCTGCTGCCATCTTCGAGGAATACGGACATAATGTTACGTTAATAGTTGTTATGACATTGTCAAAAGAAATACGCCGTCATATAGATAACGTGAATACGTATTGCGTTAATATGCATATGTATAAAATAACAAGGAGATTAGAATATATTTAAAAACAATATGTTTTTAATATACAAAACATTTCATTACGATTTTATCCAACTTCCAGATTTGAAAATTTATCCATTTTCCAAATTTGATAATTTGGGACATTAATGCAGTCAGAATACCAAATTTAGGAATGATTAAACAATTTATATGTTATTTAATTAAAATAGCAGCAAACAAACGTACCTTTCAATTTATATAGCAGGAATGTAATTACAGAACGTGCGGGCCGGGGCGGGTCGCTTGTAAAACATAATCTTGTTAGTGACGGTCAATGTCAAGCTCAACGCAGTCGAGCGGACCACTCCGCTGACTTGGAAACCCCTGACATTTTAATCTACTAGAGAATCGGACTGAAGGAACAATAATAAAAAAAAACACATGCCGAGGGGACTCAAAGGACAACTATTGCATAATGCACATGATGAATAAAACTCAGTCAACAAAAAACATTAGACTGAGACTCAAACAACAATAATTACGAATACATAAAATTAATAATACTGTTTTATAGAATGATAAATTTATATGAAACACATAGAACACTAAATATATTAAGACAATTATAATTTGATAAGCCACACGCAAAGTAACACCAGTAGTATGTACATAAATGTATATACAGATAAGTTACGAACATAACGTAAAAATACTTAATGTCCGCTTGTAAATTTCCGAGAAGATAGAGATAAGTGTAAAACACTGCCACGTTTCACCAGTTATGTTTACGTCCGACTATAAATAGGGTGGAGCTTATTACTATAAATCGTGCACAAATCCATATTCCGAGCCAGTACCAGAAATTTCAAGTTAGAAAAATCCAATAACACTCAACTCGGGATATGTACCCAGGATCACTCGATTTGCAGTCGCGGTAGAAACCATGCAACCAATGAGGCAGTAACATATATGTACAATGTACATATATACAATTTATGTCCCATTAACAACATCCCAATAATATATTTTATGGTTTTTCACATTAATACACTAGGCAAAGCAATATAGTTTTTTAATCAAATCTTATTACATACAATATGCATTCTTGTTACTTGTAAGTTTGTCACGAGAGCGAATAAACAAATGGCAGCAGACGTGTGTCAGTATTGTCAGTATCCGGCAGTTCTCGCCTGCTAACCGTCGTATTGTCGTAAATTCCTTACATTTTATTCCTTACGACAAGCCGTTTGACTCAATAACAACACTAGTTCCTCACAGATGTATTTAGCGTATTAAATATATCAAACATGTTTATAATATACATTGAGCATATAAGTAGTGGTTTAATAATGATGATATAAACTTTCTAAGTTCAATGATATTGAAGCGATATGTCATTTATATCTTAAATGAAATGAGTTTCTTTTTCATCACTTAGATTAATTTTCAATTAGTTTTATTTAATGAACATTTAATGTACTTGTTACGTGGAATTTTTTATTATAGTTAGGAGCTAATACCGTTATAATTATAGCTGAAGGAGGTCTTCTACTTTTTTCAATATTATTTCCAGACCTTGTTGACGTAATCTTGGCACCATATATCGAATTTAAGTACATGCGGGTACATAAAGTTAATGTTATAATATATTTCTTTTAATTTATTACATATATGAAGGATGAATTGTAGTAATATTGTATTACCAATAAACAAGGCTTAATATTTCAGCGGACGATTAATTTTTCCTTTTATTTAATTATTGATTGATTTTATATTGGTATCCGTGCTATGCGGAATGAGAATACATTCCCTGACCTCGTACTGGGAAAAAGGGTGTAGTAACAGGCGATTAAACCCGGCGCTGGCATATAGAGGTATGGCGCGATTTGCCTAGACACAGATAAAAGCCAACCGGCATGCCTGGCGCGGGAATTATAGGCGTAACGCCTCAGAAGCAGCCCTTATACAGCATTGAATGCAATAAGTTGATGATGACGTTGACGGTTTTATATTAATTTAAAAATTACGAAAAGTTCCATTCATATGAACTAATATTCGTAACATATTCAGTGCCAAATACACTTCTGTGCCTATCTGTACTTATGTACAATATTACGAGTACGTCTAGAAACGTTCTGTACACTCGGCTTCATTCCCCACGAGACGCCAAACATTATTTGGGACCGCTTCACACTGTCGATTCTACTCGAGCGTACTTGAACTTAATCTGACGCGGGAATAAGATACGTTTATTGATCATAAGTAGATTTTCACTTGAGCACAGAATTTTGTTATTACATTATCATGTCGCCAGATCGCTCATGGGGCACAAGAAAGCATCAAGCGCCAAGCCCTTTCCATACAAACGTAGCGTATTTAAGCTGCTAACATTGGTGATTTCAAAGCTACTAGTTACATTCACGAGCGCAAGTAGGGAGTTATTTAAAATTTAAATTGAAAACCTATCACATAAAGTGCTCACAATTATGTATATTTCACATTTTATTAACTTTATGAATTTCTGAAACGTTACTTCGGGTCGTGTACGATTCTAATATATATAAAAGTAACTTCACGCCTGTAATCCCCGAAGAGGTAGGCAGAGGAATGCAGAACCACTCCCAGGTTTCACCAGTTACTTTTAC
>DWTO01001165.1:0-17140 GCA_018244755.1 Jemadia pseudognetus
TAGTTTTGTATAATGAAATTTACGTTAAGAGCCGTTAAACTTATATGAAACACACGGTACATTTGTGCTATTCCGTGCTCGAGAGCTGTGAGCCGACGGACGATATCTTGAATACAATCAGTGATCGCGACATTCAAAGCTCCTCACAAGTACACATTCCGCCTAACGCACTTATGATTATTCCATGTTTTTATCTTTGCGAGCTGCGGTGTCGTTAGTGGTGATGCGCGAGGCTCTGCGCGGCGAGCGCGGGGCGCGCGCTGGCGGCGGGGGGAAGTGCGCGCGCTCGTTGGGCGGGGCCGGCGTCGGAGCCGCCCCGCGCGCTCCCATGGCCGGCGGTGGAGGGGCGCCCGGGCCCCCGTCCTCTATTTACTCTTTCAATCAGTGCGAGTGTTTGCCCCTGGCCGGCGTGCACGCGCGGGTGATGCGCTAGCGATGATCTCGCAGAAGCTATCGTACGGCGACGTGCCGACGTCCGCGTCGCTGTCTTCGCTGTCGCCGGGACTGGCGCCGCCCTACGTGAATGGCATGGGCTGCATGCCCTCGCAGCCTTATCCAAATCTCTACTCCAACAATATGGTCGCGGGAAGTTCGTGCATGGGATCCCCGGGCGTGGGCTACTCGCCGCCCAGCACCATGGCGTCCTGTATGGGCGGCGGCGGAGCTGTACCGTATGGCGCTTTGCCACGAGAGCAGGAAGCGGCATCGCCCACGTCAGCTTTGCAGCGAGCGCGCAACGACAAGACCTACCGACGTTCCTACACGCACGCGAAGCCGCCATATTCGTACATATCACTTATCACTATGGCTATACAAAATAACCCATCAAGGATGCTGACTCTATCGGAAATCTACCAATTCATCATGGATCTGTTCCCGTTTTATAGACAGAATCAGCAGCGTTGGCAAAACTCGATACGCCATTCATTGTCGTTCAACGACTGTTTCGTGAAGGTTCCGCGAACACCGGACAAGCCCGGCAAAGGATCGTTCTGGACTTTACATCCAGATAGCGGGAATATGTTCGAAAACGGCTGCTTTTTAAGGCGGCAAAAGCGCTTTAAGGATGAGAAGAAAGAGTCAATCAGACAAGCCCAGAAAGCGGCACATACACATGGCCATCACGGTGGCTCTCATGATAAGCGCGAACATGCGCACGAGAAGTCCACCGGCGCCGCGGGCCCCGGAGAAGAGAAAGAGATGCGTGACGAACTTTTAGCTCAACTGCATGCGGCACCGGAGCTGTGTCTGCCTGAGCACACGCCGCTGGCTTTGGAGCATTATGCGCAGTTGAAGCAGGAGCCGACGGGTTACGCGCCCGCGCCGCACCCGTTCAGCATCACGCGGCTGCTGCCTGGCGCTGACACCAAGACCGACCTGAAGATGTACGATGTGAACTATGGCTACGGGCACGCGCCAGCGGACAACTACTACCAGTCGCCGCTGTACCATCACCACCACGCGCACCCGCAGCCGCCCTTGTGACAGTACCCGCTGGCGTAGGCGCCGCGCCGCACCCCGAGCGCGCCCTGGCCGCGCCGCGGGTAAGTGCCTCGCCCGCTCTCGCCGCCGGCGTCCAACGTCCCTCTCAATGGTTTAAATCTCATTAAACTTAATACTTTTGGACTCCACGTGAGCGTGATTTGTGTTCTTGTGATATCGTAGGCGGCATCGCTCGTCCCGGGGCTTGTATATTATTTATGTAAATATTTGCTATAATTTTATAGAGTCCTTTATGTGCGAATTTTAGTAGGTAGATATTGGTGGCACCGCGGATGACCCGCCCCGGGCGGGCGGCGGCCGCGCAGATAGGCCTAAATCGAGTGTGGGACTCCCGCGGAAGTGTCCTTTCCAGTCCCCGTCTTATTCCTATACCAACTCTTATTGGAATATTTGAATGTTTAATTTCCATTTATTTATTGCGTTAAAGCTTAGTGAATCGAAATACCTTATTTCTGTAAAGCCCGCGACAAGATTACATACCGGCATGTGTTCAATACGTTTTCAAAATTAATGGAGATTGTTTATTATTGGAAAATAATAGTCTCTATCTTCTTAACAGTACAAAAAGAGAAAAATGTAAAGCTTTGTTATTCTAATTCCCGCCCAAACGAACACAGCGCATATATGACATAATAAGCGAAGTAATCGCAGTCGTAATGCGATCAATACGATATCGTTATCGCGCTATCGATGCCACCGATAATGATTGTTTATTTGCACAGAGCGCGTTGAAATCTTTTGTTTGGTTAAGTAAACAACAACATCTCTATCTTAATAATTACTCTGTCCGTGGTTATTAGGTTGTTCATTGATACTAAATTTCATTTTAAGAAGCCTACCTTTAGTAAAATCATTAATGACTTAGGAAATAACGAGAGTGAAATTAATTAAATATAAACAAAAAGAGTTGGTGTAAGAGTTTGTGTAAAACGTGACGTCATATCGTGGACCGAACAGTGCAATGTCGTTTGTGTAACAAATGTGTATAAAATAAATATAAATTAATTAAATAGATAGGTAAAATGGAATTACAGTCCTGTCGACCATCGCATTTAGGAGTGTAGATAAGTTTTGTACATATAGACATTAAGATAAAATATATAACGATTTCTAAATAATGGTGTTTGGTGTAAGATAGGTACCTATCTACGCTTCTTTACATTCCAGTTAAATATATATTTATATGCAAGTTTCAATTTAGCATTTAAATACATTTATAAATATATTTGGCAAGCGTATAACAAATAAAGGGGATTAAAATTATTAAATCATTTAAATGTGTACAGAATTTAAAGATAAAAACAAAATGTTTCAATTTAAATTTAATAATAATTGGCGACTACAAAGCGGAAAATTAAAATACAGATACCTATAGGGTACATCACAGAAGTTAAAATATAAAGTTTGTTCTTTATAGGCGGTAGTTTTAATAATTAAATCTTCAGATCTTAACGATATTCCATACATTTACATCAATTTCGTTTTCACATGTCGAGGGCAAATCGTAGTCTATCATTCATAACTTTTTATTCATGTGTGCCATATACGCCTAAATTGCTTATATTCTTAATTTATACGTTAATCTTAATATTTTTATCCATTTGTAACCCGTTGAAGCCTTATTAAACTTTTCTTAAGGAAACAGTCTCCATGTAAAAGAGCATTTTCGTATTTTGTTCTAGGTTACTTCAACATTCAAATGATCGTAAATAACTTTTCAGCAATAACATGTTCAAATCGATTTTGCTAAGCATTAAGTCACGCCATTTTAACTCATGCTATGACGATTTCCTTGAATTAAGCGTAACTTTGCTCGAAAGCCTTGTAGCCGCTGACCTTTACACTTGTCAAGACCGTTTCTCGACGCTACTACCTTCATATTATCCACTTCGTTTAATAAATGACATATCTACTCACTAATAGGTAGGTACATTATCAACTTCTCTTTGTTATATTCCTGTTTTACATCCAGGAGTATATATTAATTTAATATATATAAATGTACTCCACAATATATTTTAATAAATATACATTTATGTATGTAGGTAATCGCTTACCAGTAAATTCATATACATAGCATGGTACAGAGAGAAATGGCTTTTACCTGTTAATGTGCATTTCTTTTAAAATGTTTCGCTTCTCTACAACAGTGCAAGACACATATTTTTTATTATCATCGTGTTTGTAAAGACATTTGAAAAAAATTATTATTGTTGTACTCATTCGTAGTTTTATTTTAAAGTAGAAAGTAAGCTATATGAATATAAAGTTATCGACACTAATATAATGTCATTATCGTCTCTACATTTCAATGATTAAATGTAGCGACAAGTTCTTAATATTTGCCTATTGTTTTAGGATAGTAACGTTAAGATGTTTTCGTAATTTTACAGTTTTGATAAGCTATTTAGGTGGCTCATATGAAATAGTTCGTTACGTGAGACGTAGACTCTTAAAACATATTGCATAGTTTCATGATTTATCATTGCGAATATTTTCAATACATTTTATTCCTTATATATGACGTTACGAAAAAGAAATATGTGTATTTCAATATTCTTAAAAAACAATATTATTAAATACGTATTATTTGCTAATTAATTATAATTATTTAATAATTATACGTTTGCCAAATAACGCTTCCAGAATTTTAATATATTTATAATAAACACATTTTAGTGCTAAATTTATTCTTGTAGATATAAATACATATGAATGTCACATTAC
Source organism: Jemadia pseudognetus (assembly GCA_018244755.1). NCBI lineage: Eukaryota > Metazoa > Arthropoda > Insecta > Lepidoptera > Hesperiidae > Jemadia > Jemadia pseudognetus. Next base: position 4,231 of record DWTO01001165.1, read on the forward strand.
TCGAATCTAGATAGGTTACTTATAAATTCATCTGTTAGTTCCAGAGTTAATAAAATAAGTTTACAAAATTTTTCAAGTGTTTTCATTGTCATCACTACTCTAATAAGTATATATGTATGTGTATATACAATTTATCTCTATTCATTTAATAATATCTATAATATAATAATTTATAGATGCACACAAATATAATTTGTCCAGCTAAGCATCGTAAGGATATAAAAAATTCTATGACATTATTATATGTGTTGACTGGTAAACTTATTAACATATAAATAATTATGAAAAGATCTTGTAAATGATAGCTACTAGATATAATAAGACTTTCTTAATACTAATAGAAATACACTTATGGTTATAAAAGGACAGGTTAACGTATATTGAGAATTTTTTCGCAATCAGAAATTAATATACACAAATATGTAAGACACATGTTTTGGTGTTAATTATGCATACGTGTAACAAATTTTAAATGTATTCTCATTTTTTAAAACTTTATGACACTTTCTTCCCAAATCAAACCTTGAAATTTCAGGTATACACCGAGCTTTTTTAAGAGTAGCAAAAAACAAAACAATAATTAGGACTGCGAAACAATTGGGTGCCATTCTCAACCCCTTAACGAACAAAGCATTGGTCTACCTGCGGCGCGAGCCACAATGTGGCGATTTGACAAAGAATTAAAAAAACCCATAGAGTCACTTTTACTGCCAGATAATTTCACTTTTGTCGGCGTTGTGCAACTCCGCTGCCGGCGGGTTATCTACAATAACCTCTATAAAGCCATAAAGTAACACAAAAGGGTTAACACAACGACGGTGTTAATTTCTTTTAAGAAATCAGCGAAACTGCACACAGGCGTATACAAATGCAAACACATACGAGTGCAAACACATACACGTTCAGTTCACGAGGAAACGTGAATGCCTTATAAACGAAAACTTAGTCACGTCTAATTTTATTTATTATCTATCACCAATCGCTTTTATTCACTGACGATTGTATCTTATTTCCGTCGATGATGATGTTGACTCTATATGATTGTTTATTGCTTGCAGTTTAGTTCATTGTTTGAACGGTCCGCTACTGATACTTTTGATTGCTTTATTTTGAAGTAATGCTTTAAACAAATTGTATAGAATGCGTTTATCTTTTTTCAATTGCAACAATTTCTTCTTTTACATACAACAATTTAAAAGGAAATTTATGTTAAATTCATGAAAGTACAACGTATTACATTTCCTGTCCGCAATTTGGAAGAAACATATGACGTTTAATTAAAATAGGTCATCTTTTATTATGATCACCAAATGATTAGGCGATTTATTTATTAAGATGTGTACAATGTGTTAAGACTTTTGAAATTAAATAAAATATGTTATGGTGTGAGGAAAGTTATGAATCACTAAACGAAGACGATCTTCCAAGGTTTTTTCTTATAGACTTCTCTGATATGAACGCCGCGGGTGGTTTACGGCCTCCATAAAACTAACCATCGCACCTGACCCGCCGTCAGATGGACACAACTCCATTGATCAATTCGTTTTTAACTCTGTTTTCTGACTTTTGTTAAATTTTGACACACATTTAAATTTAAATTATCATTTTTAAATTGTCTTCTCGGCTTGCTTTTAAGCCGTATGTTTTATTGCCTTCCCCGCTTTGCACAATCTCTCAAAAATAATTCAACGTGGTATCTTAAATATAATTTACATTGATTTATCCCGTAAGCGATCTAATGTGCCGTTATAATAACAATAATAGACTAGTATTAATAAAGTGTTGTGTATAGTATGAGCAGAGCAAATAATTAAATTTATTTGCTTATGGAAATTTGTTACAACTTATATATGTTTCTAACCATTTGTGACAACTTACGGTCTTCATATTGGACCAGTACTCAGTTCGGAGGAATAAATACACATATAATTACATTAAAACATTATATTATATTTATAGTATAATCTGTTTGTGTAATTCTCTTCGTACATTTCCAGGGTTAACTGTGACACTTGGAAATTTAATGTATGGCTTGTGTATGACACTTTAGTTCGTGAAGTGAAGTTTTATAATCGTATCCATATATGTAACTTATAACATTCGTTTTATGACTAACGTAGATTTGATTTAAAAGGCCAATTTATTAGAACTTATATCATCACGACAAGTTTTTTACGGGTTAGGCAAAAAGTACTGAGCATCAAACGTATCTGTTTTTACAGATAGGTACTATATCAGTGCTTCCTCTACGTTCATTACTGTTTAAAACAAAAAAAACTATTGAATATATTACAGTAATATCCCATTTCTCGGAAACAATGGAAACGTATGACACACGGTGTGGGCGAAACGTTTTATTATTCATGTATTTATTTATTTTGAAGTCACTCCATTCAGCTTGTTACGGGAGGCTACCGGGCACCTCCTCAAACACTCTGATAACGACCGTTCAAAGGCTTTACAAGTCATCAAATGCAATCACAATATAAAAACAATAGTTACAAGTACCGATTAATAAAATCACCTCTATTACAACCGATTAAGACTTATAATAGATTGATACTTGTTTTGCGAACGGCAATTATAAATTTGTTCTACCGTGAGTTTTATAGTGAATCACTTGAGATTCTAAAACTTTTTTCTGTCGTCCATGTCGAATGCTGTGTTTTCGTTTTGTAAAGCTTTTTGTGTGTTGCGTGTGATATTATGTCAGCGTGGCGTGGTGTCGACCTTTTGTGTATTGTGCGGTGATAATAAAAATAAAACACTTTCTTTGTTCAATGTAACGGTTTTGTGAATAATTCTCTCGGTCAACATCCGAATGCGGTTAATTTCTTTCCTCGTATTGCGGTTCGCATTGATTGTGGAATTCCAAATCAAATTTCTTCTTCTAAACCGGTATGCGTGTATGAAGTGATGAATATGGGATCAGTTCGTCACGTCTGCAACGTTTGAGATATTTAGAATTTGATGCATATAAAGTCATTTAGTACATAAAACTCGTCTGGTTATTTTAAGTGTTTTACTTATATTAGTGCAATGATAGCCCACGAATAGGTTTTAGAATTCTGCTTTCTATTACGGTGCTGTGGACGAATTTCTGTTTGACCACTTAGGGTTATCCATAATATTTTCTAACGTGCGTGAAATCTGTCAAGTACTCTGTTTCTCACTCCAAGAGAGATATTAGAGAGATATAAAAAATATTAGAATAAGAAGAGTTAATAAGATGAGATGGATTATGTTCCGTATGTTGTTTTTACTATGATTCGGTTAAAACCGAAGTTTCACGTACACCAAATACCTTTATCCTTAACAAAGCTTTTGATCACAAACAATTACTGTATTTAGTATCATCATGATAATTATTGTAAATGTTTAAATAGTTTTGCTATTGAGCACGGGTCCTCTGTTAGAACAAGAAGGGTATGACCATTGTACGCCACGCTGTTCACGTGGGGGTCGTAGAAACAGCAGCGTCTCTAATATAATGCGCTATGCGTCTCTATTTTCACTGATAACCAGTCAAAGAACTGACATGAAATGTAAAGTGAAATGCTGTGATGATTTGCAAATAGGTACTCGCCGACCGTTAGCTGACGCCGCCTACTGTCACGTGACGCGGGCGCTCGTGACACGATGACGTGACAAGTGTCATCGGGCAAATTATGGAGATGTCATGACGCCGACGCAAGGTGATGACATGCAGACACAATCCGATGATGATTTTAAAATGTCTTGTCGAATAATTACAATCGGAAGTATTATTATTATTGTACCCCAGACCGGGTGACTTAATGGATAGGCAGTGAACGCCAAGTACTAATTACGCTTGCAAGTATCTCTAAGACAGATACCCTATCCCAACAGATCCAATGTGCTACTTTTAGATACTTCTGACTCCCGTATTATCAAATCTGACCAATTTGTTCAGTACCTATAGTGAGTCTTAATCTCTCTCGACACCTGAATCCATCTTCATTCGCATTGTACCTACATCGGCTTTCTCATTCTTTCGCCTGCAATTATTTTTATATTTTCTTTTTTCTTGAAACTGTAGTATTAATTAGTAATAAGTAAGTTTATGTCATTGCGTTGTGTCACATAGGGTACTAATTCATTTGAGTGGTATCTTTCTTGAACCGTATCTGATAACTTTCCTATCACATAATATAAAAATGTACATACATATCTTAGCAGTAAGATATCTGCTATGCTGGGTTACAAAGCAACCTAAAAAAATATTAGATGACAGGCTAGCGTAAGAACGCCGTCAAACCGGTAGCGCGCATGCTCAGGAAAAGTCTATTCATCTTTACTTTGCTTTCCTAGGTTGTGTCTGGTTACAAACGCTGATAGAATGGTCCATTCTTTGGCCGTTCGTATAAGACATGTGTAATCAAACAATTTGATTAAAAAATTAATCCATGTAGCCACTGTCAACGTGAATGATCAAATCCTTGACTAGAAATGAGTGATATTTAATTGAATATAGTAATACCTAGTTAAAAGTTTAAACCTCAAAATATTAAATACAGTTGTAGATTAAACATCAGTGTATTCTGGTGCAATAAGTGACTTTAATATAATTATAACACAATCAAGGATGTTAAATCGTTACTATTTCATAGTTACTTGTATTTTATTTTCTTTTAACAAACGAAGCTTTACTACATAGTAGGTACACTACTGTTTCTTGTAGTAGATATTATAAACATTCAAAACTGAATGTGAAATTTTAATACTAATCTGTCAAAGTTTACGAGTCCTGTTTGTAATGTTTTGACATGCAATTCATTTAATTATATTTCTTTAATTGTACTGAACTGAGTTAATTTGTTTCAAATTCATCATATATGCTATTACTAGGCACTTGGGATGTTAAGCTATATACTTAAGATTTAAGGATAAATCAACCGTAAGGCTTAGTATAGCAATTTACCATCAGTACAAATACATTCGTAACGTGTAATAATTTATTTATTGATTTAGGAAAATCTCATATAGTCATTATAATTAAGGCTTCAGTAATCTGCATATATAACATTATTACATTCTCATATACCGTAAATGTATAGAATTAACTTTAAAATAGTAATAATATATGATAATGTACTCATTTAATTTGTACGCTGTTCGATCTCTCTTCCCTTTTCAATAATAATGCTTAAATTATGTATGTACATGTATGTATGTAGGATGTACATCGTCAAGCCAGGTTTTTCACTAGATAGGCAAAGATCACAGAGTTCTAAATATCCCTACTAGTAAAAAACTTGCTGTTTCTTCTAAGGGCTCATAACTCATACCATCTCGCCTATATTTCCTCAAAGGGGTAGGCAGAGAAGTGTCGTACACGCCACGTTTAATCACTAATATTATAAAGTTTTACAATCATCACATGTCTCATACACCAAATATGAGGGATTTGAGTAAAAAATTCACGAGTTATTTTACACAGCTATGCGGCGGTATTTTAGGGATGCGTCCCTTATATCAATTTGTGAGATCTTTTATACCGACAGCGGCGGCGGCGACGTAGGTACTCGTAGAATTGGAACCTATTTGTTGCGCAAACAACATCGATCAGGGGCCGGCACTTAGCCGTATTGGCTTTGCCGTGCATCTGTTATGGTTTTACATAATTCGTCAAACGTTTCGAAGAAATATCTGGTTACATGATAGAAAATTTTGATTAAAAAATATAGTACATTTTATAAATTGTCTATGCTCATTTATAAATATATTATAATATCACGTTGCGTAATTGATACGGTAATTTCGTATAGACTAAGCCCTTCAGGTATTTGGATATAGATTAAGATGCTTGGCATTTGGTACCTCTGCCCTATTCGTAACGGAGTTTACAATATAAAATAATAATAATGTTCATCAATTTGATATTTTAAATATTTTAAACGTAAACGTTACTAGTGAAACGTGGGGGTGTACTACATTCCTCTGCGTAGCTCTTCGGGAGTGACGGGCGTGATGGTACGTTTATTTATGACGAACCTCACAATATTTCGCCGGCACTAAAGAAGCGGTAAGCGATGCTGTGTAGTAAGCATTAAGTATATGTATTTTATCGAATCGATAAAGACTAAGTTAATAAACTTCAAATGAAAATCATTGTTATCGTTAGTATTAAATTAACCTTTTTAATGTCCCACGACTGGGCATGCGTTTCCTCTCAAAACGAAAAGTATAAAAATATCATATATTATTATTTTATTATCTACATATATCATATACATATGTAGTTATAAGTGGCTGTTTATAAGTAGCCGTCTCCCGCGTCGTCCACTCATGATTTATGAGACGTGGGCAAAATTGATTCACGTCCTGGAAACCTTCAAAGATACCACGATTTCTTTATTTAATATATAATAATTTTGTACGTGGTGTAACTCACAGAGGACAAGCAGATATCATGACGATATTGATATTTAAAAGATGAGTTAAATATCAATATTTAACAGTTCACAGTTAATGCATGTGCAAGTGTTTAAGTTGCTATATACTGTATTTTTGTCTATACTTATAATAAATCTGTGATAAATCTAAATACATAGTCCGTTTCTAAAGTTCCACCAACGTCCAAATAAAAGGAAAAATCGTTGAAATTAATTCTATGGCCTGGAATAAATCATTATTCTCTATTTATACAAAAATAATGATTGAGCAATGACCAATACGAATATTATAGATTGTAAATATATGTAATAAGAAATATTGAGAACTATAACACCTTTCAATCTAACACCTTTTTAAATCCTGACTAAAAGTCGATATTTAAGTATCTAACTTATTTAAAATTACGAGACCGAGCTAATGTGATCTAAACTACGTTTTGATTTTGCACAAATTAAGTTCTGTTTCGTAACATCACGCCTGTTATCCCCGAAGAGGTAGGCAGACGAGTGTAGAACATTTCACCAGTTCAATACTAAAGTAACTAATTATCTATACATATTTAGTTTATTTTGATAAACGTCATATGCACAATTAAAATTGAAAATATTGTGGTTATGTAATTGCAGGAAAATACTATCGAACATTTTAGATTCTTATACATTATTATTACAAATATAATCACAATGTGTAAAAATATATATATGTATAAGTATACATATTCGTATGTAGTTTATTAGCCGTCTGGTTACCATACCACAAGCTCTCTTGACGCTTACTTTGAGATCAAACGGCCTTGTGTGGAGATATCTCAAGATATTATTATTACCTTCACGTCAGGTCCCTTACAGGGTAGACGGAGAGTACGGAGTGCAAGTATTTCTATCCTTACAGACCTGTGGTGCTTCTTTCACATTCATTATTCTATTCATATATGTAGGTCGCTTCCGGTTCTTTCCAGACTCCCCCATGACCCAGTAAACATTGAATATTCTGGTGATTAATTTACTTATTTTTTGTTTATTATATCGTGTGCAGTGTTTCTATATTAGACGATATAATTGATCGGTTTATTTGCACTACAAAGGTTTCACAGTAATTGGCAAGGTTGTGTATACGATGTATCGTGCACGTCTGTTTACGGACTGTCTAATTGTCCACTCAATCATACCACTTAGCTTCGGACGATCGCTGGCTGCAGCGAAGTGCATTCACCTTAGCGGCGGCCATTTTGTGTTATTCTAATTATTGTGTCAGACGTTCGAAAATCGAATTCGGTATTTTTGAACTGTTAAATAATGGTGCCAATTTAAGTTTGGTTAACTATTTATAATGTATCTATAGAGTAGTGTTGATACAGATTTGTTCTTTATATATTTGTCTAACGTATTGCATTCAATTATATCTTCACTAGTGTCACAAATTCATATGAGCGACCAAACCAAACAGTGTACATAACAAATGTTCACAACATTTATATAAAAACAAACAAAATATATCTTTTGTCCAAACAATTGTTCGACCACTGTGTACAGCGGACAGCAGTTAATTGAATGAATACGTACGACTGATGGCAGTTGGATGTCTCGAATGATTTAAGACATCGTGTCGGTTGCTTTTTCAACAAACAATACAGCATCTAAACTCAATATTTGTACGGCTCATTAGTGTTGATTGAACACCCACTCGAAATGTAGCAAATCATCAAAACAAAGCGGGCATTTATTATTGACAGTTGAACATCGAAATTTGAATCGATAACGTTCGCAAACACGATATAGGTGTACGATAACGATTATATCTTCGGTATGTACAGCATATTTCCGTTCCGAGTCATAACTGATAGTTTATAGGTGTTGGTGCGCGCCGGTTGAGTAATGCAGTCACATTGCGCGCGCCAAGGGAATGTGAAACACACACAATTTGGAACGTGAGCATATGGGTGCTAAAATGTTACGTGCCTTTTCCAAGAAATCGTCGACAAAAAACACCTAGCGTCCATTTATCGCGGCGAGACGTAGGTACCTACTTGTCAACTCGTAACAGCTTAGGTAATGTGGCGAGCGGATAATATTCGAAGTTTGTATATATGTAGAACATATTTTAAAATTTTAGAAAAAAATGCCGCGTAATATACATATGTGTATTATTTGTTAGTAATTGTAACGTTAAGTTATTGTTATTATTATTGTATCATGACGCCAGATCGTTGAAGGGATACGTAGAAAACATCAAGTGCCAAATATGGCTATTCATGCATATCTCACGGGATTATGTTGTAATTTGTGTATATTTAATGCACTTTTTCATATCATGTAATGTTAGACGTATCTTATGTATATATTGACCTTCCTGAATTATTTACAGCGCCTTAATTCTTAATAGTACTTATTAATGCATCTATACATACCTCCAATAGGACCGCAGTTCCACAGCCCATATTTAAATTATTACTAAGCATCCTATTCACAAGGTCCGTTGCTACGTCAAATCTTTAACGGTAATAAGACATTAAATAGGTCACACGCCGGCTAAAGGGGAAGCCAAAACCCTCTGGAGCCGGCAGATGTACGAAAATCATAACGAATGTACGTCGTTTAGCACTCAGTACTCTATGCCTACCCTGTAAGAGATCTGGTGTGATGCTATAATAATAGGTAAATATACCGCGTCCGTTACCAGCTAGTGGAAGACGCGTTCACGTTTTATCTCTTTCATGAGATTCTCTTTTTATCATCTCCATGAGGTTCAATTTTTATCAACTTTATGAGGTTCATCTTTTATCATCTCCATGAGGTTCACTTTTTATCATCTCGCTGTCGTGTTTGCCAGTTGTCGCTATATCAGCGCGGCTCGGTATCGATTCCCCGCGCCGACGTTATCGAATAGTCGATATTTATGTTTGCACAGCCCCATCAATGAGAGGGCTTCGAGTGTATCTTGCGTATTTGAGCAATAACTTGTTTGATAATGCTTTACAATGCTTGCGCTGTGATTAGTCCCGCCTCTCTAGATTGCGCTAGTAATTTTTTTGTTTTTGTTTTGTTTTATCTATTAGAAGACAATTGTGACTGATTTTCGCCGTCGAACGTTTGTTTTAGTTGATATGACTGACGTAAATTCAATGCTGATGTGATGATACAATACACATCAATTTATTAGCGTGGTGTTAATAGAAAATATGCGATTGTTAGCTTGAATTGAGATACTTTTTTTTATTTCTTAGTATCGTACATCAAGAGGTTCTACATTTATTATTAGATTAATATTAAAATAATTACATTCCATCCTGCTCGCTAAAAGCAGGCGTGAAACAGCTTTCAGAGGATATACAGTCGTATATAAATTAGACAGAGCAATAATTAGAATAATTCGTAAAAACTATGAACACCTAGTAGTACCTATAACAGGTTAATAAAAAACAAAAATGGGATTTCTTAAAATATAAATCATTGATATAAATTTACTTGTCGTAATTTATGACTACTGTTTACCTGTAGAACCGTCCCAGGTAACATTAAAGTTACATTTTCATTAAAGTAGGTATATTAAGCTCCTGTAATTATCCCGCGTCTCATCCCCCGTTTCGTACGGCCTAATCCGACCGAATCGGACCGCGATGAGAAATCCATCCGTAACAAGGCGTATCCCATTTCCCGTGGCACTCACCGCATTTGGGTCCCATGTAATAAAATACTAACCTCCGTTCACTGTATTATAAAAGCCGATCGCATTAGCTAAAGGAGCCATTATTAAAAAGTATCGAGTTTCCGAACGCAGCCGGCGCGTCGGCCAATCACGGACGTCTGTCAGCGCGGCGGCCAATCGCGAGGCGCCCTGTTTTCTTTTTTCATTGTACATCCAGTTAATGGATTGTTCTTCATTTTGATTTATGTGTTGTTTCGTTTCTTTTTTTTATTGTCAATTTATGTTTTTAATCGGTATCGTTTCCAAGTAAATAGTAATCAGGCGCATCTCATTGGCTTTTGAAATTTGGTATCGATTTCACAGCCGTAATAAGCGAATGTGTAAAATAATTTGTAGGTGTTCATGTTTCTTTTTATAGTTACATTGTTTACCTACGCTGTGTGTATTTCCTGTAACTGATGTATCGCTTTGTGAATTTTTCACGAGCACATGTTATGTACATATGTATATATGATTATTAGTATGCCTTAGAAGCATTAGTTTCTTATCTTGAAACTATTTACTTGAGACATCATCAGGGCCAATGTATAAATTGATACTACGTCGACTCGACTGCCTCGTTCATTGAACGGTTGCAAGGGCGACTGCTAATCGCGAGGTCCTGGGTTCAAATCGTGGGTCTGGTGAGTACCTACTACTGGATTTTTCTAACTTCCAATTTCTAGTTACAATTTCAAGTCTCAAGTTCATCTCTTCAAGTTACAATACCTATCCCGGAGTTTGAATTTGTGTCCGGTGTATGGCAATAGACTTACCGCCTATTTCACATACTACTTATATATATTCCGTGTACCATATTCCTCGCTAACCTCTTCGGGGATTATAGGCGTCATGTTACCTTTTACTAAGTCTATATGTATGTACATAATAAAGATTATAGAATAAGCTGTTCATTCAATATTTACTATTATTTTCGAAGATGAAAACACTTATTAATATTCATATGTTATTAAGCAATATATGCTAAAGTAGGAGTTTGAAGGACATTATATATCTTATCATATATTATATTCATACAATAATAACAAATTATTTACAAATAAAAATATATATGACAAACAATATATCATATTGAAAATTCTGAAACTCTATCTTGAGACTTTCTTTTATGGCTATATATATCATTATCTACTTTAAAGTTTGAATAGATGTAGAATAAGTTCACCACCTATTCCATAGTGAGACTTTAGCAATAGGCTCACCACCTATTCCATAGTGGGACGTAAACGTAACTGGTGAAACATGAGAGTGTTCTGCATTCCTCTGCCTACCTCTTCGGGGATTACATGCGTGAAGTTACGTTTAGATGTAGAACAATACATGCGACTTACTTACCTTGTACCTACTCGTACACATCACAGCAATAAGATTGATTTCAGGTAGAGCAAGCATCTAGAGTTGGATGGAAAGGAACTCTACATTCCCAAGTGCTACTTCAACGCTCCGAAAAATTTTACATTATTAAAAACCACTACCACACATTTTTTATACTGTCTTTTTAAAAAATAGAAAAAATAGAACAGTCTACATCTACACAATATAGATTTAAATTTCATGTACCTACATAGATAAATGTGATTAGCATAAGAAACTACTGAGCTTAATCAATACGTTTTGAGAAAGCCCCTGAAGCTTTAGCTTCCAGGCAACATACTACTGTAGGTACTTGAGATATCTGTACGCTATATTAATCATATATGAGTACTAAACCACAGTTTGGACTTCTTTATATATGCAATAACAATAATACAGAAAATAAAAAAAGAGAAAGAGTTTTCACACGCATGCCTAAGTTAATACTTAGGCATGTGTGCACAAGGCTTACACACAGACACGCATTTCATTTCTTAATAAATAAATAGCTGTATTTAGAAGAAAATTGTATATTCGATTTATAGTTTGTATACGGGTTTCTTTACCAGGTAAGCGGAGAGCTAATCTGTACATCTATTAAAAAAATATTACAAAAATTGTTTTGGCACAGGGGCACACATACAATGCCCCCACACATTATCAACGCTTTTCGATAAATATGCTGCTGTTTATATGAGAATGAAGTAATATTCATAATTTGAAATAAAATAGAATGTCTGTAAAAATTTAGACATTTGTAATTCGGAGTTTTCTGCATACCATGTAAAGTGTGATGAGACAATGAAAATAATGATAAAATAAAAAAGAAAGACATCATTTTTACAAACACACACATAAGTATTACACTCACACAAACGGAACATTTCATAATAATTCCATAGCTGTTAATACGAGAATGCTATGGCATTAGATACTCGTAGAGTACGGCGCGACGCATCCAGCGGCGGTCCGCGGCGGCGGCGAGCGGACATGCGCACTGAGCACAGTCAATAACGCCGCGCGGAACGGATACGGGCGACGCGGATGTTGGTAATGTTGGCCGGTCGTTGAATACTCTGTTCATTCATTTGAGATACAGCATTCATATAAATTGCATTCTTCGTTAACTCATCACCTATTCCATAGTGGGACGGAAACGTAACTGGTGAAACGTGGGAGTGTACTACACTCGTCTGCTTGCCTCTTCGGAGGTTAAAGGCATGACGTTAAGTTTGCTATGTTGCAGTTAAAATAGGTAATTTTACCACTTATATTAAAACTAAAGCAAACTTTCAATTCTTAAGGTTGGCTATATCTTATAATTCAATGTAAGTGAGATACTGAGACCCGGGTTCGAATCCCGGGTCGAACACTACAAAAATTTTCTAGTAGTGGTTCGGAGTCTGGATATGTGCCCGATGCATGGCGATAGGCT